>PVKC010010876.1:0-25262 GCA_004027635.1 Crocidura indochinensis
CTGCCTTAATTCATTTGCACATGCAATGTGATTAGTGATCTGACCATCTCTGTCCCTGCTGGTGGCAGTGTCATGCTTGTGTCAACAAACCTCATCTGCATGGTGAAGAGCAGAAGGGGTGCTCCTGACAAGAATGGCAGTCATGGCCCCAGAGTCTGAGAGTTCAGCAGCTCTGTGGGAGGATGAGGGCACAATAAAATGGAATTTGTCTCTGATATTACCAGACAGGTTCCCTCATAGCCAGGAGGCTGAGATTAAGTAGCCCCTTGTGGGAAAAGGTCCCTTTGAGGATTTGGGGGCCAGGAACATGGCTTCCATCTGTGGGGCAATATTTGTTCATTCTCTGCCTTCTCTCCCCTGCTCCCAGAATCAAGGAATCCAGTCTTAGCTGCAGCTCCTTGGTTTTGGATGGGAAGGGCAGGCTAACATTGTGAATATCCTCAATCTCCCTTGCTCTGTCTTTAATAGGGATCAATTTCATTTTGTGCTCATCTTGGAATCCCTAAAAAACTGTGGCAGTGCTTGCCTTGCATATGGCCAACTTCCATCCCAGTACCAAATGGTCTCCCTGAGCACTAGCAGGGTGATCTCAGGAAAACCCCTGAATGCTGGATGTTTTTCTCCTCACCCTCCCAAATCAAATGTATGGAGGTAAATGACAGGAGGCTACTAAAGGTTGAGCTCTGTCTCCATAGCTGATCAATCTCCCCAGGGTCACAATGTTTTCCCTGATCCTCTGTGCAGCCTGCGAAGGCTGGTGGAAGAGATGAACTAGCTGGTGTTGACCCACTTCTCTTGCATTCACACTCTGCAGAGCAGAAAAATTCAGTCCCTGGGCCCCACCACTAAAGTGGGTGAGACATGTGTTCAGCTGTGTGTCAGTGAGAAGAATGGGTGTGGGGCATCCTGTCATGTTGTCACATCCTTTTTCTCTGGGAATAGAGCTTCCACCTTCCTTGGCCTATGCAGTGTTTGTTCATCCCCAATCCACTTGCAGAGGCTGTGGCACAGCAGGGACCTCTAGATGTGAGAACTTCAGGGCATAGCTGGCTGTAATGCCTTAGTTTACTCCATGAGGCAATATGAATCACCATACTATCGATGGAGGCTGCTCCTTCAGAGTCTAATCCAAGTGGCATTATTGGGCCCAGCACAGAAAATTGGATCATGACTTCCTGCCTCTCTGGTCTCTAGGGATTCCACCGATGGGGCTTCCTTTCATCTTTTCCTGAGCTCCTTTCCTCATGCAACTCTCACTAGAGCTGGTACTTCCAAGTTGGCACTGTCCTCCCAATTACATAAGTCATTTCCCCTCTCTCCAGCCCAAGGACATGACCATAGTGTATCATACTCCTTATGCCACACAAGTACAAATAAAACCATTATGTACACTTTCATGCTACTCACAGAGTCCCTACTGTGTTCTTAAAGTTGTGTAGGGGTCTGGGGTCTGTCATGGCCAGTCCTGGCCCAGGAGAGGGGGAAGGTAATGGACACACATATGCTGCCATGAATTAGGACACTGATGGGCACCAAGGATCATGGAGTCCTTGAAGAACCAAAGGACATTCCCCTGATCTGAGGATGGTTTTGAAGAGTGAGTACATGGAAGAAGGAAAGTACCTCTAGAAATAGGGAAGGAAAAGGCTTTGCAAAGAGGCAGCTTGTAACTTAGCCTCAGTATGTGAGACAGCAGGCCATGTTCCTGAAAGAATAGAAGAGTAAGAGTTGGGTAAATTCTGGGACTGGTCAGATAATATTAAGTGATATCCCTGGATGCAAAGTGAAAGAGGTCAGGACACCATTCAAAAGGCCTAGAGAATCCCCTGATGGAGCTCAACAGGGAAGAGGATTCACTGACTATGCTGTCCATATTTGTTCTTAGCAGCACAGAAGAATATGGGGTCCAGAGACTCCACTGACAGTCAGAGACCACTTAGAAGGCTCTTGTAATCTAAATTCAAATATTTTTAAGTTTTTAATTGTATCAAAATAAACATTTTGTAAAATAAATATTCCTATGTTGTGAAATCATCCCACACATTAATCCCAGTCGAATGGGTCTGAAGAAAGTAGGGTAGCTGCTACGAATTAATAAACCAAGGCAGTCAGGAGAGTCATGAAGTTAGTCTGCTGCTTGCCTCGTGGTCTCTCTGGGCACCAAAGTCAGACTGACCTTTCTTTATTAAATCAGTCCCAATTCACCTGGGAGGGGAGGGTAGAGTGAGTGAGTGACCCAGGTGCACTTTTGCATATCAAAGCGGATATGTTAAAAAAACAAAGAGATGAGGGAATACCTTTATTTTGGGTTAATAGTTGGATATCATCTTACAGCTGTGAGATACAGTTACAAAGTTGTTAATGACTGCATTTCAATCATCCAATGTTCTAAAGCCCATTCTTTTGCCATTGTATATTTCCTACTACTACTGTCTCTAGTTACCCTTCTACCACACTTCCAGCCTGTCTCATGGCAGTTACTCCTCCTCCTCTACTCTTTTCCTCTCCTCATGCTCCTTTCTCTTTCCCCTTCTCTTTATCCTATTCCTCTTCTTCTCCTCCTCCTTTATCTTCTTCCTCTTCTTTACTTCCTCCACCTCCTCCTCTTTTTCCTCAACTGCCTCCTCCTCTCCACTTTTTCCTTTTGAACCCTGGTTTGTAATACTGTAATTAAAATGGAATCATGCATATCACTTTATCTCCTTTGACACCCAGTCTTTTTCACCATCATTCTCATAGTGGCCCCTTCTCTACCTTTACTGCTTTCCCCCCTTCTTGAGGTATGCTTCCTATCATGGATCAGTCTTTTGGTCCTTGCTTCTATTGTCTTTGGGTAATACTCTCATGCTATCTATTTTTTGTATGCTGCAAAGGAATGTGATCATTCTATATCTCTTCCTCTCCCTCTGACTTATTTCATTCAGCATAATACTCTTTATGGTCATCTATGTATAAGAAAATTTCTTGAGTTTATTTTTTCTATGGCTGCATAGTATTCAATTGTGTAGATGTAACATGGGCTCTTCTTTACTCACTCGTCTGTTCTTGGGTACTTGCAGTGTTTCCAGATTTTGGCTATTGTGAATAATGCTGCAATGAACATACAAGTGCAGATGTCTTTTATACATTGTGTTTTTGCCCTGCTAGGACATATTGTCAGGAACAGTATTGCTGAATCAAGTGAAGATACATTTCTAGTTTTTTAAAAAAAAAGTCCTATTTTTCCAAAAGACTGTGAAGCAGTCTACATTACCAACAGCAGTGAATGAGAGTCCCTTTTCCCCTGCATCATTTCTAGCATCGATTGTTCTTGTTCATTTTGATGTGTGCCTACCTCTGTGGTGTAAGATGGTATCTCATTATTTTTGATTTGCATCTCCCTGATGATTAGTGATATGAAACATTTTTTCATGTGCCTTTTGGATATTTGTAATTTTTCTTTGAAGTAGTTTCTGCTCATCTCTTCTCCCATTTTTTGATGGGATTGTTTTTTCTTGTATCAGTACCTTATATAGATGGGATATTAAGTTCTTATCAGATGAGTGTTGGGTAAATAATACCTTCGATTCAGTGGGTAATCTTTGTATCCTGGTCATAATTTTATTTGAGGTACAGAAGCTTCTTAGTTTAATGTAGTCCCAGTTGTTTATCTTTTCTTTCAGATTCTTGGTCAGCAGGGCTTCATCCTTGAAGATGCCTTTAGCTTCAATGCTATGGAGAGCTCTGCCTAAGTTTTCATCTATGCATCTTATAGATTCATATCTGATATCAGTCTCATTAATCCATTTTGATTTGACTTTTGTGCATGGTGTTAGAAAGAGGCCTAATTTTTCTTTTCCATGTTGCTTCCCAGTTTTCCTAACATCACTTGTAAGGCTTTCATTGTTCAACTTCATATTTTGCTCCTTTAGCAAAGATGAACCAATCATTTTAACTGAAGATCTATCTTAGTATATTTCACTCCATCCCATTTATCTGAGTGTCTGCCTTTATTCTAGTACTATGCTATTTTAATTATTACTGCTTTTAATTATTACAGTTTGAAGTTAGGGAAAGTGATGCCTTTCATCTTCTTTTTCCCAAGAATTTCTTTAGCTATTCGGGGTAAGGATCATTATTTCATATGAATTTCAGGAATTTTTAATCTATTCTTTGAAAAATGTCACGGTACCACAATAAATCTGTACAATGCCTTGAGGAGTATTGCCATTTTAATTGTGTTAGTCCACCAAATCCATGAGCAGGATATTTGTTTTCCATTTTTTGTTTCTTCTTGTATTTTTGGAGTAGTGTTTTGTAATTTTCTTTACCACCTCTTTAGTTAAGCTGATTTCAAGGTACTTGATTTTCTGAGGCACAATTGTAAATGAAATTTAAAAAATTCTCTTCACTTTTATTAATTGTATGTTGGAAATTCATGGACTTTTGCATATTAGTTTTGTAACCTGCTATACAAATATATTGTTTCTAGAAGCTTTTTAAAATTCTTTAGGATTTTCTAATATAGCATCATGTCTTTGGAATAGTAAGAGCTTGACTTCTTCCTTTCATATCTGGATTCTCTTGATTTCTGACTAATTGTTATAGTAAGTATTTCTATTATTGTGTTGCAACTGATGTCTTTTGAAATCTATTAGCAATTGCTTTTAGTAGTTGCTGGTCCCTCATTGGGTACAAAATGTTTAGGAATGTGGTTTACATATTCCTTAATATTAAGAATGAACCTCTCTGTCTCATAACTTTTTTGAACCTGAAGTCTATGTTGTCAGGTATTAGTATGGTCACCCTGGACTTTTAAGGGAGTTGTTTGCTTGAAAGATTGTCTTTCAATCTTTGAATTTGAGTCTTTGTTTGCTCTGACTATTCAAATATGTTATTTTGCAGGCAGAATATTGGATTCTATTTTTAATCAATGTTGTCATTCTGACTCTTTTAATGGTGGATTTAGACCATTGACATTGAGAGAGATATAATTTTGTGCCATAGTTCTGTAGAAGTTTGGTGTTTATGTAGGGTTTATCTTAAAGTAGCACTTTTCAGTTATTCTTTTAAAGATGGTTTCAAGTGTATGAAATTCCTGAGTTGTTGATTATCTGTGATGTGAATTGTGCCTTAAAATCTGAATAAGAGACTGAATAAAGTATTCTTGGTGAAGTGTTAACTTTGTTGTTTCTTTTTAAAAAATTTTCAACTATATCCCACCATTGGTTTTGGTCATGGAGGGTCTCATTTTATAGACCTACTGTAAATCTTAGCTATGTTCTTTTGCATCTTTCTGCTTTTTAATATTGTATCTCTATGTATGCCTATGATTTTCATCATTTTGATTAGGGTATGTTGTGGAGTATTTTTACTTGGGTATCTTTTAGCTGATATCCCTTGAGCTTCCTGGATCTGGATTCCTGTACTTCCTAGCTCTGGGAACTTTCCAGCAATAATGTCTTTGACTGTTGCTTCTTTACTTGGCTTACCTTTTTGCTCCTCCAGGTCTATGACGATTTTTATGTCATTATTCTTGAGTTCATCCCAAATATCTCTTCTCCTTTCTACTGTTAATTTATTTTAAGGGTTTTTCCCCAACTTTTGCTGTACCTAGAAGTTTTCTGCATCTTTTCTTGGATCTCACTAATTTTGTCCTCATCTATTGTTATTCTACAATTGAGACTTTCCAATGAGTTTTTCATTTTGTTACCAGAGGGTGTTTCTGGGTGCCTTATGTAATATGGGTAGGAGAGCAGTGGTGGCCTGGAGAAGGAAATCTATTAATATTTCTTTTTCCACTTCTGTCACCCAGGAATGGCTAGGATAGCTAGGGCTGTAAGCCTTGATATTTGTAGAAAAGGAAAATCAGTCCTAGACCTTACCAAGACCTTTTACTCTGTAGCCATTTTCTTGAAAAACAAAACAAAACAAACAGTTTCAGAAAGAGATGAGCAGTGAAGTAAAAATAGGTTTTATTTGGAAATTCTGAGAAGGCTATGGAGAGAGAAAGAGAAAGAGAGTGATGCTCTTAAGAGAGAATACAGGCTTCTTCAAAGGTGGAGAGCATCCTTCAGTACACATTCTAGTGTTAAAAGAATGAAATATCAAAGTACACATCTCAAGAGGGGAGATGTGCATAATATGTGCATGACTGGAAACACAAAGGAGGTCTATACCTCCTTTGTTCTAACCCTCCTTTTATAAGGTTTTCTTAACCTGGCCCATGGGGAACTTTCTACTTAGGTAAGAGTCCCTTGCTAGAGTAGTTACTAGGTGAAAGATTTGGGAGTAGTTTTGTCTCTTTGCTATTCCTTTCTTGGCCTTTGTTAATGCTGGAGCTTCTCTCACGGGTGGAGGGAAGGTGAGGGTGTATTCAGTGGTATTCAGGTCACAGACTTATCAGGACTTAGGTTATTATTGTCCATAAGGTGGGACATATTATTGTCCTGGCAATAATACTGTTAGCAGCTTAAGGGGAACTTCTTCAAAGCCCCTCTGTTGGTTTTATTATATGTGAAGAACTTTTATTCCATTCTAAGATCTCATTGTTATGAAGGGATCCTCCATTTTTACCTACCTGCCTGCCTATCTGCTTCAATTTCACCTGTGGATTTTAAAATATTTTTTATTTGAACACCTCGGTTACAAGCATGATTGTGGTTGAGTTTCAGTCATATAAGATGACACCCCCATCACCAGTGTAACATTTCCATCACCAATGACCCAAATATCCCTCCTCCCCTCCCCGCCCCCACCTGTACTCTAAGCAGGCTTTCTATTTCCCTCATATATTCTCATTGTTAGGATAGTTTGCAATGTAGTTGTTTCTCTAACTAAACTCATCACTCTTTGTGGTGTGGTTCATGAGGTCAGCTATAATGTCCAGCCCTCTCCTCTTTTGTCTCTGAAAATTGTTGAGAAATGTCTTTCATTTTTCTTAAAACCCATAGATGAGTGAGACCATTTTCCGTCGTTCTCTTTCTCTCTGACTTATTTCACTCAGCATAATAGATTCCATGTATATCCATGTATAGGAAAATTTCATGACTTCATCTCTCCTGACGGCTGCATAATATTCCATTGTGTATATGTACCACAGTTTCTTTAGCCATTCATCTGTTGAAGGGCATCTTGGTTGTTTCCAGAGTTTTGTTATGGTAAATAGTGCTGCAATAAATATAGGTGCAAGGAAGGGGTTCTTGTATTGTATTTTTGTATTCTTTTTTTTTAATTTTTATTTTTAATTATGAGAACAAAGATGCAGAGAGAGAGGACAAGGTAAAGTTACAGTGGGAGGACGATCACCCATAAACAGAATTCACCTAAGTGCCCTTGCTGGTATGGAATTCGCTCTGCGGCCGCGCTTTTTGGGTATGGGGCCTGGAGAGGTTACCGTCCGTAGATCGGCTTAGCAGAGAGGAGGAGAGAAGAGGCAGAAGCATGGCCGGTGGTGGTCTTTATGTTTCTGGGATCCCCAATCACACGGCTCGATTGGTCCCATGTGGGTCGAGTGAGACCATCTTACTGGTGAGGGTCCCAGTTCATAGATCGGCTCAGCAGAGAGGAGAGAAGAGTGTATTTTTGTATTCTTAGGGTATATTCCTAGAAGTGGTATAGCTGGATCATATGGGGGCTCAATTTCCAGTTTTTGGAGGAATCTCTATATAGCTCTCCAGAAAAGTTGAACTAGTTGGCATTCCCACCAGCAGTGGATAAGAGTTTCTGTCTCACTGCATCCAGGCCAACACTGCTTTTGTTTGTTTTTGGGACACATCCAGTGACGCTCAGGGGTTACTCTTGGCTCTGTGCTCAGAAATTGCTCCTGACTCGGGGGACCATATGGGGTTCTGGGGACTCGAACCACGGTCAGTCCTGGGTCAGCTGCATGCAAGACAAATGCCCTACCTCTGTGCCATTCCTCTGGTCCCTCACCAACGAATTTTAAAAATTCTGACATTTCTGTTTGTAGCTTTCTCATTTCTGCTCTCGTATATTCCTGTGTTTTATTTGCTGGCTATACTATTATATTGTTTCTTTTAAAATCTAGATCATTAAACATCCTCAACATTTCCTCTCTCAAGTCTTTTCAAAGAGGTTGTATAGGTGGATATTCTTGATTTCTATCTTTATCTCCTTCCATTAATGGAGTTCTGTGCTATTTCCCTCTAGTGCCTGTGATAGATAGTATAGGGGTAATTCTTTCCAATATACTGTCAGTGTCCCTACTCTTTGACAGGAAGGACTCTAGGGGAACTCCTTACTTTCCTCATCAAAGATATTCCCTTCCAAGTTTGATGTTCTTGTGTAATTGTGTGGAGCTTCTTGCTCTGACTCAATAAATGAAGACTTTGATCTGAACTGTTATTCTGTGATTAGGGTTCTATTGTTTCTAGCTTCTACAGATAATTTTGTGGGTTGTACTCTGAATTTTTTTTTTTGGGTCACACCCGGCAGTACTCAGGGGTTACTCCTGGCTCCATGCTCAGAAATTGCTCCTGGCAGGCACGGGGGACCATATGGGACACCGGGATTCGAACCGATGACCTTTTGCATGAAAGGCAAACGCCTTACCTCCATGCTATCTCCCGGGCCCCTGTACACTGAATTTTTAAAATGCTTCTCATAGATAAATGAGGCTTAGGAGTAAGAGATGGCTTTTACGTTGCTTAGAAATTATATGAATTATAACACAAGGGATAGCACCCTTTGTATATTTATGAGTCTCCATGCATTATGTTCAGCATACTCCATATTCTTTCTATTACTTCACCTCTGTGCCTCCACTCTTTCTTCCACAAAAGACTGCATGAAATAATGCTAATTTCACTAGGTTGGTGTCAAGAGAAAATAACTTGCTACCTTTAAAGAGCCTTGAAAATTTTCTAGTCCTGGTCAAGTCCTCACTCAAGGAATAAATGGGGAGCTCAATGGTGGCTGAGAGAATCCCATTGTTCCCTTTTGTAGACAGGGAAGCTCAAGCTGGCAGGACCTTTGAAAAGTCCCATGGTCTAGCTCCATGTTTGGTTCTATATAGATGGGCTGTTGGTTCCAGGCTCTTAGCCAAAACAAAATGTGGTTATTGCAGTTACGATGACTCAATGAATGACATGGTGTATGACCAAGGTGACTCCTGGAGCATCTCCATTGCTGACCAAGGCCTTCCCAGGAAACTTCCCTCTCTCAATTATTATAGGGACATCAGAAGGAGATGAGGTAACAAGACTGAGCACCTCCTTCACTCAGACCTAATAGGGTTCTTCACTCAATTCTCAGGTCCAGCTAAGTGATTGTGGTCTTTTAGCTCCATATGGATTTCAGGGCCCCTGAACTTGCTTAGAATCTATTCACACAGGCAAATGCTGAATTTCACCTTGCTCCAGGCTAGCAGGGATTCCTTTACTGGTTGGATGGCCTGCTTAAAGTTTTCCATCTCCCTTGGGACAGACACAACCCAGAGGCTCCTAGATTCTTTTCATGGCCTTACTGAGATCTGCCTTATGTCATGTTGGGGGAGACGGAGTCCAGACAGCTCTGGCAGTTCACAGCACCATTGACTGGGGGCAGTGAAGCCAGGCTCCATGAATTTTTGATGTCTTTCCCTACTGAAGAAATTAGCGTGCCCTTGAAGGTGGCTAATTGAAATGCAGATTTGGATACTCTTTTACTTGGCTATTTTCTTTATGAGGCTGCTTTTCGTTTCCTAGTGACTCGATTGCAGCTTTAGTGACTCCATTATGGAGAAATATATTGATTTGTCAGGGTGGTGTCAGGGCACTACTCTGATGAAAATTGATTTATTTCTTTCTGAGCAGCTTGTGTTTTAAAATCGTCTTTGCCTCCAACAAGGTGTGTGGGGTGGACGGTGAGGGGGACTTGCAGAGGGATCCTCCACAGTCAGTGCGCCTGTTCAGCATTGCATGCTGTAAATAAAGCTTAGAGTGTATTCATGACTCCGGTTTTATTTTCTGTGCCAAGGAGATAAAATAGCTGCTCTTTACTTCCGCAAGTGTTTCTAACTTTTGTGTTCATTCTTTCCCTCCCTACCCAGGCTTGTGTAAATGGGTGTGACGGATGAGTCCCTAACTTCCTCAGTCATGAAAAATTGGTGCTTATGCTCCCACCTTTCCACGCTCTATAACAAACTAGTTGATGCAGAGGGTAGTAAGAGACTGGGAGGTATCTATTTGCATTCTGATGAACTGCAAGGAATGAATAACTGCTAATTGTGAGCCTGCTTCAATGTTTATTGACTCACTACTTCATTGATTCTAGTGGAGACTCTTGCCTAGTTTGCCCTCTGCCATTTTTGGTTGTATAAAGTGGACATCATTCAATCACTTTGAAATGAGGCTATCATGATTATTGGATGATACCATAATTAAAGAAGTCTTCAATAATTGGAAGATGCTCTACTATAAGTTGGTGGTAGGTGAAAAGGAAACAATGCATACATGTTTTTGGTATGGTGCCTGGCCCGCCATAATAAAAACAATGCTGAGAGTCAATAAGCAAAATAAATGACAGACTGTGCAGCTGTTGATTGAGGAGTATCTGCTGTGTGATCAATGCTCGTAATAAAGATGGTGCCTGCTTCTATGGAGTGCCTTCTAGCACTGTACTGAGGTAATTCCCATCAGAGAGGGGTATTAATGGAGCCAGGAGGGGTGAGTTTCAGAGGCATCCCAGCAGGAAGTGACTGATTTCTGAGATGATTTTCAATAAGTAAAAGATGATTCAAAGAAAAAGAGCAAGACTGAGTCAAGCATAATCAATTTCACAAAGACCAATGCATTTGCTATTAGACCCTCCCAGAAGGCTATGTGAGTTGGGGATAGGGAGATAATTGTAGGTGTTGGCTGCAGCTTTCATAGTCTCAGGATTTTAGCTAAACAGAGATTTATACCCACTCTTTACCTATTTTCTTGGGCCCAAGAGGAGCCCATTCAGACTTTAATCCAAAAGCACAATCAGATGTTACTTTGGAAAGATCCCTTCATAGCACCATGTTTGATTGAAGGGAACACTGACTTGACGCCTTTGTAATATTCCTGGAAAGAAGAGAGGAAAGATGAAATGAAAAGTGTGGTGAGTCAGTGAGAAGGCAGTTTGTTGAGACAGGGAGAAAAAGGCTGTGATGAGGATGGTTGTGGGACTGAAGAGAGAAGAGACCCAATAAGATAAGGTGGGGTAGGGTGTTGATTTCCTAGAAAGACCTTCACAAAGGGCCATAAACTAAAAGGCTACATTGTATGAGTTCTGGAGGAAGAAGACCACAATAAAATGGTTGGAAAGGCAATGTTTCCTTTGAAATCATAGAAGAAAGTCCTTGCTAGGCTCTTCTAGCTTCTGGTGTTTATCAGAAATCCTTGGACTTTTTCTAATTATGCATGTGCTACTCTGTTTTTTACCTCTATGTTCATATGACCATCACCTCCCTGTATTTTTTCTTTCCTTTTATCTCTCCCTACCCTTCTTTCCTTTCCTTTTAACAATTTTATTTAAAGAAAATCCATCACATAACTGACATAATTGATTTAATAAATTTGTTTCAGAAAAGTGAAAGCAAAGTTATTTAAAAAGTAAGAAAAATACAGTGGAAGAAAAGAAAAAAAAGTATAGTAGCAAGCTCATTTATAAATATTATTGTACCACCAATGAAGTCATTAATACAATGACAAATTTAGTAAGCTCTTATTATATGTCCAGTCTGTTAAATTGGGGTATTCCTTTAGGATGACATCATAAAACAAATGTTCAGAAATTTACAGCTATGATATTATGAATTCTACTACTATATACTCAGCTGCAGGGCCTTCTGGAAGAAGTCTGGTTCAGACATGGTGACAGCATTTGTGGGCATGTTTCAGCTGCCAGGCTTCCTGGAAGAAGAAAGAGATGGGAGGTGGGGGGGCGGGGGTATTACTGATATGGTAATATCAATCCAATAATTGGCCTACCTGAAGTGTAGTTAGATTAGTGTCCCTGCAGGGCATCATAGAGGGTCAGTGATAAGGCAGACCATCAGGGAAATAGTGATTCTGAGTGATAGAGGCAGTGAGTGTGACTTCAGCAGGGTGGAGGCTTGGTCCACTCTCTCCTGAGATGGCTAGCTTTGTGCTGTGTGGGCTGATATAGGCATAATCTTTCACTACTCAGTTTATATCTTGTACAGGAAATGAGTGAAGTGGCTGGCGAGATAGCATGGAGGTAAGACATTTATTTGCCTTGCATGCAGAAGGATGGTGGTTCGAATTCCAGAATCCCATATGGTTCCCTGAGCCTGCCAGGAGCAATTTCTGAGTGTAGAGCCAGGAGTAACCACAGAGTGCTGCTGGGTGTGACCCAAAAAACAAACAAAAAAAATGAGTGAAGCTGGCCCATTTTGAACATGACCACTTTCCTTCCCTTTTTCTAACTTCATTCTTTTCCTTATCATTTTCTTCCTCCCTTCCTCTCCTTGTCCCTCCCTCCCATCCTCCTTTCCTTCCCCCCAGTCCTACTCTTCTTTTAAGGATACTAATTCTTCTGACTCAGGAGCCAGTCCTCTTCCATTGTGACCTTGATTTAACCAGTCACTACTGCAGTCCCTATTTCTAATTGAGGTCACTATCAGAGTCACTGAGGCAGAGAACTTCACCAATACTTCTGTGAGGGATAGTTCAGATCAAACTATCATACCTCCTTTAACTCATAAAATCCATGTCCTTTCCTTGAAAACTCCATTTAATCTATCTCAATATCCCCCCTCCCTAATCATTCCCATGCCAGCATCAATGCTGGGTGAATGATGTATAGATTCCTGGCAGACTCTGCTAAAATTGAAGCTGAGCAGGAAGAACAGGTGAGTAAGATAGAGGAAGGGAGCCTTGTTTTTTTAACATGGATTGATTCTGTTTGGGACACCAAAAAGAAGTTGGATCATACATATTATATTCTTATCACTTTGTTCTCATTTTCTCCCCATAATTCTCAGCAGAAAGGACCTCAAGAAACTATTTGATGTAAAAACCCCTGATTGTTTTGTGGTTGGAAGGCACAGGATATTATGAGACCCAGGTGTGGTTGTCTCTTATTTCCTGGTTGGATATTTGGTTCTGTCCTTCCTGTGGTGAAGGAAAAAATCGAAGAGTTTTCTGTATCATCAAAATAGTGATCTCAAAATTTACCATTCATTGGGCGCAATTTCTTGTTGCTTCCCTAGATCAAGAACTGCCAAGGACATCAAGACCTCCCATCCCCAAATCCTTGTTATTTGTTATGATAAATTTTGTGTTTGGGCAGAAGCTGGAAGATAGGGTTTGAGCCCAGGTGCTTCTATAAGAGATAATTCTCAATCTTAGTAAATCTCTCACAGAAATTATTAGTGTGTGTGTGTGTGTGTGTGTGTGTGTGTGTGTGTGTGTGTGTGTGTTGTGGGGACGAGGGGGTGTCATGTTTCTTGAGGAGCAAGATTCAGAGTTGGGCTTTGAAGAATGATTATATTTGGGAATGTATAGATAGATTAGGCACGCTGGTTTCTCTGGTCTACAAGAGAAAAGACAATAATGAGAGCAAGTAGAGAGGCTCCTTAGAGCTTAGTAGCATGCGATACACTCATAGTAAAGGGTAAAGTAGGGAGTCTTACTACTTTGATGCCTTGGTTACTCTTCTTCCTTGCCTCAACATGCTCACAAACACTTTCTTACTTAGTGAAACTAGCTCAGACATTCTATAGAGTTGACTATAGAGGACAAGACAGGGAAGCAGATGGAGGTATCTTTTTTTGTTTGTTTGTTTTTTTGTTATTATTTTTGGGCCACACCTGGCAGTGCTCAGGGGTTACTCCTGGCTGTCTGCTCAGAAATAGCTCCTGGCAGGCATGGGGGACCATATGGGACACCGGGATTTGAACCAACCACCTTTGGTTCTGGATCGGCTGCTTGCAAGGCAAACACCACTGTGCTATCTCTCTGAGCCCAGATGGAGTATCTTATAGGGAGAAATTTCTTTAGATTCCAAGCTAAGCATTTTTCCTGCCATAACTTCTGTTTCCAGCATGAAAATTGTGTAATAGGCAGGAGAGAATTCTACTCTGAAAGGCTCTAGTTGGCTGCATGGGGGCATTCAAGGGGCAGGACTGATTCCTATCCAGATTCAAAATCAGTGCAGGCAGCTACTTGATCATGGGCTTGGCCAGCGAAACCTTAGAGCATCCAGACCCTGGACTAAAGTCTAAAAGCCTTTCAGGCAGACGGAGAAGATCAGGAGTCAGAGAAGGTGCATGCTGACCCCTTGGAGGAGTTAACTTCTGGGGGCTCCAGGCCAGATTTTTCTGCTCTGTCTCTGGCCTTACAATTATAGTCTTCTCTCCAGAGCAGAAGATTCAGAGCTCAGAGATCCTTGGGCAATCACCTACTCCACCTCCGAGCACAAGGCCAGATGTGTTTCTTTCCCATACTTTGACCCAGGTCTTCATGTTTAAAAGGCAGCTGCTCTTTGACTCCAATGAATTGGCTTGAATGGAATCTTCTGAAAAAGGTCTCAGTATTAAACAAATGATAGGACATTGTCCTTTTTGACTACAGAATTCCCCACACCAAATCACAGTGATGATGGTGATATAAATAACATAGAAACATAAAGGAAAGAAAAATGGAGAAAAGTACACTGCTAATAATAACTAAATGCTTCGTGTGTCCTGTGTGCCTGAATTTTCTAGGAGGTCTCTTCGTTTTTATGTTCTGGTACCCCATAAGGTGAAAACTCTTAGTATACTTGTGTTCTGTTTGTTTGTTTTTGGGCCACACTTGGCAGTGTTTAGGACTTACTCCTGGATCTGTGCTCAGAGATCACTCCTCTAAGGGTTCCAGAGACTATATGCAGTGATGGGGATGTTAATATCTCTCTGGCTTGTTTTATTTGCTCTTTATTAAGAACTTAGACTTCTTGTCGGGGATACAACTTTGTCTGGTAGCACTTGCTTGCATTTTTGAGGCCTTGGGTTTGATGCCTTAGCACTACAAGAAAAAATGGAGACTTCAAAGAGAAGCACGAAGAAAAGTACGTACCTCAATTCACAGTTAGTGGTGGTGAAGGATTTGGACAATGGGCTTTCTGCACTAAGCATTTTCACTCTTACCCACTAGTCTGTGTTTTCTCTCCATGGCAATTAAAGTGCCCTGGGAAGTGGAGGCAAAGGAAGGACCTACCCAGACCTCATGACAAGAACCTTCTCTCAGGTCCAGGCATGAGAGAGGGTGCCAGACCCAGGCACTGTGGAGTTGATTTCCAACCCTAGGCTAGAAGAGCAATGACCTTGAAGCTGATGGATCATGTGCCCCTTGCTATTATTTATTTTTCCCTCCCTTGGAGTCTGTGTCTCCTCCTTGCCCTCTGTCTTGGTAAATGATGATGCGATTGGTCCATCCCCAAACCAGAAAACCCCAAAGTCATCCTCAACTGTCCCCAGCCCTCCCATCCATTAGCAGCCCAGCACCTTCTATCGAAAAACAGTTCTGGAATTCAGCCTTTCTTCTTTCCACCCACGCAGCTCCCGTCAGTGCCGGAGGGACATCAGCATCCTTTGTGGTACTGATGCAGTTACTTCCCTTTAGCGCAATCTCCTTTACCAGTGTCCTTCCTATACTGGCCTCTGCTTTCTCAGGCTTTCTCCTCTGTGAGTCTATCTGCCTGCTCAAAGCACCAACTATTCCTGTTCTCTGCAGTCATGAGCCTATATGCAGACATTTTCAGGCTCTGCTTCAAGTGTCCTTCCATACCTCCTCCAGGAAAACTCCTATTCATCTGTCAGGACCTTGGCGAAGTACTGCCTCCCTGTGAATTCTTACTGAACCCTGATGCCTGTTACTGACGCCAAGGGAATGTTCACAGTTTCTCCCAGCAATCTGCTCCTGTTGCAGCCATTATTCCATCTGGGTGCCACAAAGCAGGAGAATCTGCTTATCTCTTTCTCTTCCACCCAGACAGTACTTTATTCCATGCTTTCTCCTCTACCTCTATTTCTCACCTAGGTTATTCAGTGCATTTTTCTGAATAACTATTGAGTGATGGAGTGTTGATAAAATGGATGAAAAGCCCTGTTTGGTGGTTCAGAGTGTGTATAGCTGGTGAAAATATATCTACACATGTGTCCTGAAGGATTGGAGTTCCTTGAAACGGCTTAATCAGCTTGAGTCCCACCAAGAACTGTGCTCTGTGGGATATGGGGCAGATATGCTGACAGTAGTCATTATCATTGGAGGGGGGTGATCTGAATCCTACCCAGAGGGGCCAGCAAGTGCTTTGGGGAAAGTGTCAGCTATTTCAGAGCTTTCCTGATACTGTTTTGTAGGAAAGAAAAGAAAATGTCACCAACAGATTCATGGCCACTCCCCTGTCTGGAACATAAGATTTCTTTAACACCTCAGCAGATAGACACCTCCATGAGAGGAATCACACCATGGTGGAAATGGCTGATATAAAGTCTTTGCTCCAAGTGGGTTTCACAAATGAAGATAGGGTCTCCTTGTTTGGGGTTTGTGTTAAACTGGCTCTTAGACACCACCAGGTTCCATGTGTGATTCTAGGTACCATCTGGTATCTCTTAATGTTACTACATAGAAAGAATGGTGCCTGGGGCTCCACTTCACAGGTGAACAAATAGAGGCTTAGAAGGAAAATAGCACCTGTCTGTCTCTCTAGCACCCAGAGAACAAAGGCCCCAGGTTACCCGACTCAAACTGGGTACATTTCTGACCTCTTCTGTTGAATGAGGATGGAGGGGGATGCTAAGGGGTACAGCATCAAATCACTTTCTGTGACTATGTCAAGAACTGTCCTTTTTAACTCTCCTCCTCTAAGTGATTTTGCAACTACCTCAGCTATTCCCTTTCTGTTTTACATCATTTTCTGCACTTTTCAGTTTTTGGTCTCTAGTTCTGAACCTTAAAAGCCCTGTAAGTGAATTTCATCTGCCTTCTACCCATTATCTCCAGCAAAATTTTCTTTGTGCATGGAACTTATTTTCACATACAAACATCTATGTGCTGTTTGAACTCTCAAAAAAAGAGATATGAGTAAGGGGATCACTGGGCTAAGATATTTCTAAAATATAGTGCTTTTAACTTGTTTGATTCTTAATGCCACAGTCTAAAAATTAAACTTGCTCAGAGGCAAGAAGAAACTAAGAAAGGGAAGGTAGGACAGTATATAGAGACAAGTCATCTGAGAAACATTTGGAGGAATTAGAAATATTTAGCTAATGGAGACTTGCAACTATTGGAGAAGTAAGAGAACTATTTCTAAACAAATGCACAAATAAATTTTAAAAATCAGTTTAGGTTGTCATGCAATATGTGTCATGAGTTCACTGCTCTTTAAGCTTGGTGCTAGAATCAAAATAAAATGACTTTATTTTGGGTGTCAGGAAGCAGTGTTCCTTATTCTATCACAGGATTCGTGCAGAGAGGAGCTGATTGGCTGCTTGATATGGGCACTATTAAAGGGATTCCAGTGCTAAGTGGATGATTGGAAAAGACAAGCTATAGTTTATTGTACTGCAGCTCAAATATCCAAAGCTCCCCAAAGAGATACAGAATCTCTTTTGTGCCATTCAAAAATACCAAATGCAGAGCATGGTATACCGTGTTAAAAGAAGGGCTAATGCCGTGGTTCTTTTTCTTGGCCCCAAGAGATCTGAGTGAGAAGAGGGCTGAGATGCACACAGAATGGCTCTGACTTGCATCAGAATACACTGGTGCACAAGGGGAATGGTTGTTGATATGAACAGCTGCAAGAAAGCTGTCTCAGTGGCTCTGTCATTCCTTGAAATCTCTCAGGTGCCCAGTTCTACAAGTGTATAACCATAATTGTACTCACTCATTTAACAGAACTCTAGGTTATTACATTAGAGGTGAAGAGAATTACTCAAATTACTCAAAATTAATGTTTGGACCTTTCTGTCCTTGCTTCCTAATGAGCTCTGAAGGTGGTATCGAGTTTGTGTTCCCCACACTGCTGACTACAGGCTGAATTGCTCATCTATTTCTCTTGGGGTTTACTTTGTCAAATCCTCACAGCCCATAACCCAGAACCATTGTTTGGGATAAAAGATCAGTGATGCTGGGGCTGAAGCGGTGGTGCAAGCGGTAAGGCGTCTACTTTGTCTGCACTAGCCTATGACTGACCACAGTTCAATCCCCCAGCATCCCATATGGTCCCCCAAGCCAGGAGCGATTTCAGGGCACATAGCCAGGAGTAACCCCTGAGCATCACCGGGTATGGCTCCCCTAAAAAAAAGATTGATGATACTATGCGTCAGGTTACTGGTCTAGTTTTGTAAACACCCATGTCATTTTTGGTCCTTCCACCTTCTACCTTCATATCTTTTTGCTGATGATGCTATATGCCAGGTTACTGGTCTAGTTGTAGTAAACATCCATATCACTTTTGGTCTTCCTCCACCATCTTCAAGGATCGAAGAACTAGGAAAATGTTCCTAAGATACAGTGCAAGCAAGAGATAGATTCAAGTTTTATCCAGTGTGTGTGTGAGCATGTACATGTGTCTGACTCAAAAACCTATGATGACCTTGGTTTGTGGAAAGAAAGACTACTATCACGCATTTCCCCAGCATGTCCCAGATTCCATGACATCACTGCCTGAACTTATGGTGGGACACAATCTCCTATTGGAAGATGCTAGGTGGACCTTCCTTTGCTAAGATCTTAAAAGTACAGCCATTTTAAACACTGTTCTCAGTCCCCAATCCAAATCTGTTTCATTTAATTTGGTGCAGTATGAAAGAATAGACAGCTTATTTAACCTCACTGTCAATTTCCTGAGAGCATTTGCTCAGGGAACAGGTTCTGGGGTGCTCAGAACAAATATCATTGTCAAGTGAGAACCCTCCCCCCTTTTATTATCTTTTATGTCCTCTGAGGGGTCATAATTCCTGGACTATAATGTGTGCCTAGTGAGTAGAGAGTAGATGATTAAATGTAAAGCTGTAGTCTTCATTCCTCATCTTTCAAATAATGGAGATAACCATGTATTCCTTGAGGGCAGTAAGGACTCATTTTTTTTCACTAAGGTAATTGATACCTAGGATATCTTTGATAGTAGTATTCTTTCTCCATCCCACTGCTTTCCACTTCTTTCACCTCTCTTTTTGGACCAGAAGTAGGAAGTGCCTCTCATTGGGGGGAAGTTAATTAATTGCTCATCCCAGACAAGAAGTCACCAACCATGGTATTTGGAGTCTTTACTCGGAGCCCAGGCAAAGACTGAAGAATGTCCCATTGTGAGTCAAAGTCACTAGTCATCCCTAGAGACATAATAGACTTTGCACTTCTTCCAGTGGGGGGTTGTTTAGCATCTCTTTCATGGTCTCCCATTCCCATGTGATTAGGGAACAAGGGTCACAGAAAAGAGAAAACTTAGTACAGTTGTCCTGCCACTAGGTTGTGTAGAAGCACATATAGTTCTTGTCTTGTTGAGTGTCTCCTCTGCTCTTGGCACATTGAAGCTATGACCTCTTCTCACAAAATCCCCATGGACCACAGCTTTCAGTGTTTCAGAAAGAACATGAATTTAAGAGACTTCAGGG
The DNA here is from genome assembly GCA_004027635.1 of Crocidura indochinensis. NCBI lineage: Eukaryota > Metazoa > Chordata > Mammalia > Eulipotyphla > Soricidae > Crocidura > Crocidura indochinensis. Next base: position 19,568 of record PVKC010010876.1, read on the forward strand.
AGCATCACTGCCCAGCCTGTAACAAGGTCTAAGCTTGCAAATGCCCAAAGGACCAAGGAAGAGTGGGCTCCTCAGGCTGGCTTTGCTGCAATGCCTAGGGATTGCTGTAGAATGCCTTTTTGGGCCACACCCGATGACGCTCAGGGGTTACTCCTGGCTATTCGCTCAGAAGTCGCTCCTGGCAGGCACGGGGGACCATATGGGGAACCAGGGGATCGAACCGTGGTCCGTCCTAGGTTAGCGCAGGCACCTTATCTCCAGCGCCACCGCCCGGCCCCCCGTAGAATGCTTTTAATGTTGAAGCATTAGCTCTGCAGTGGTGGGAGCTGAGGACGACACTAAGAAGGAATTCTCCCATTTATCCACCTTCCTTGGCTGCCTATGAACATGTCTTTCTGCCTGTAGGTGGACTTATTGCTTCCTTTACAGTCTAGTCTGGCATCAGAGAACCTAAAGGAATGTTTGGTGGAGGTGCTGAGAGCTTGATAAGGACCTGTCATTTAAATTTATCTTTATTTTTATGTTAATGAATTTATCAAGGTGAGTTTAGTGTTTGCATAAGTATTCATTTATTTAATGTGTACTCTATGACCTTGTGAAGTTAACATTATCTTGGTTTTACAAATGAGGCTTTTAGATTATACATTGCAGAGTTACACAAATTTAGAAACACAAATTTAGAATATTAAAGTCAACATTCAAATTCCTTTTATACTATCCAGAATTTGTTGTTCTTTCCTTTCCAAGCTAGACCCTTTCCTCGAATACAGTTTCATTACAATAATGGATATTTTGAGATATCACATTAAATTACTAATATTTCTTAAAAATATTTTATTTTTCAAGTTTCCATGAGCATTTTCACCATATGGATATGCATTTTAATATAGTCATTACATAGAAATACTTTGTATTTTACTCTTTTGACTTAATGGTATATGCTGTTCTCAATATTCCTAATAATTTTTAAATTGATCACTTATAGGATAGCAAAAATAATATATTTGGGTTAATTCCCATAGTTTCAGAAAAGTCTTCTATGAGATTCTTTGCCTTCTCTTTTTTTTTTTTTGCTAGTTTGAATAATGCTGCAGTTAAGATGTTCATGCATAAAGTTCATACTTCCAAAGCAGTATGATATATATATTTTTTTAGCTGTTTTAAAAAATGTTTTGTTTTGTTTCTGTGAGGAGAGGCTCCCAACAGGAAGTCTGGTGTCTACTTCCACTATTTCTTGGCAAACCACATAGATGGTTCAAAGTGAGGATCTGAGGAGGCAGTGTTGCAGAATTATCTATATAATTCTGGGTATACTGTTACAATTCCAATGGTGCTTGGAGTCCGCTTTCCAGGGTCACATTCAGTGATGCTCAGGGCTCAATCTGGAGTGTGCTGCATGTTAACACCTTAATCCCTCATTATCTCTCTGGTTCCCTACACAGTCTTTTTTGTTTGTTTTTAAGCCATGCCGGTGATACTCAGGGGTTACTCATGGTTCTGTGCTCAGAAATTGCTCTTGGCTTGCTTGGGGGACCATATGAGATGCCGGGGATCAAACTGAGGTCTGTTCTTGGGTCAGCCATGTGCAAGGCAAACGCCCTCTACCACTATGTTATCGCGCTGCCCCCCCCCACACACATACAGACTTTTATAGATTAAGAAACATGAAAATAGGCTCCAGCAATTATGTTTGAGTATACAATCTTCCTTTTGATGATATATCAGATAAGCCATAACATTGTCTAACTTCCTCATCCACAAAATGGGAATGAGACTGTGTGGCAAAGATTGAGATGCAGAACCATAATAGAATGATAATAAACAGGGCGGGGGGTGTTCTTTTTATGACTGAAACTCAACTACAAAATCATGTTTGTAATCACAGTGTTTAAATAAAGATATTATTAAAAAAGGAAGGATAGTAAACATGTCTACCTCATGATAGATAAGTTACAGATAAATGATGTTAGCCCTGTTACTCATAAAGCCTCCCAAATAGAGTGTGCCAGCTCACACATGCCTCTAAAAATTTTGATAGATGTGGCAAAATTTCTTCTCATCACAGTTAGAACAACTTGTACTATCAACAATATATGAAAGTACTATTTTATCACAAATTCACAAGCAATTGATTTTTATTGTTTAGGGCTCTCATGGTCTCGGAAGGAGAGCCAGATAGGAACAAATAGGCTCCACGCTCTTTACATGGGAAGAGGTTGCATTATATGGTCACAGAAAATGAGTCACAAATCTCTGAGGGGCAGAGACTGATCAGTGGCCAGTAAGGCTGGTGTGTAAGCCCTATATGACTCATCCAATCCCCTTGATCTGAGGGATGGATGAGCTACATGATGATAAAGAATATATTCTTGACAGAAAGCAGTCTCTGACCTGACTATTGGTATCGGGTAGACCTTGCAAAACCTTAACTGATGATTTTTGTTTTTAAGGAAGAGCCTGTCATCAGATAAGGAGGCTTAACAAGATCCTCTGCCAAATTAGATTTGACATGTGCCTGGCACTCTGGCAGTAAGCCCCCTTCCCCAGGCTGCTCCTGCAGTCACAGCCCCTGGCAGCTATTCTCTGGCCTGTCTACTGTGACAGGGTGCTAATCTGGGGCTAATGAGCAGTCAGGAGACAGAGGTTACAGTGAGGTAGGTCTGCAGGCAGGGCTGGAAGTAGGGGGAAAGAAGAAGGACAAGGTCTGGGTTTTGGAGCTGCTGAGTGACAGAATGGGAGGAGCTCTTGATTCTGAGGGCAGTCAAAGGATGCAGCTCTTCCTGGATTTTCTTGAGTTAGTGTCTCAGACAGGATGCAGCCAGCAAGAGAGAAGTGGTTGCTGAAGCTGACTTGATACCTATTTGCTCATTTGTTCAGTCTACAAATCTGCACAGAAAGATAGGACTTTCTGTATCTTCTTAGGACAGCTCTTCAGGACAGTGCTTGATTTTTATTTGTTGTAATTTGATTTCACCCGGGATAAAGGAGGGAGCAGGGGAGCCATTGATTGGTTTCGGATGTTATGTTTGTCTAGCCCTGGCCCTGAAGACCTCAAGCCAAAACGTCAATTAAAAACCTACTGTCCCAACCATTATCTGCACAGAAATGGACAGATCCATTTAGTCTCAAATCTATATATATGCTTCAAGATAGAAGAAAGAATTTATTGATATAAAGTGCTTTTCAATTTTAGAATACTTATATTTATGTCTGATCTTTGACAGCTCAATCATCTAGACATATCACTGAATACACAGGAGTTTTCATGTCTCATATTAAAAATTTCCAAATAGGGGGATGGAATAATAGTTCTGCAAGTGGGGTACTTGCCTTGCATGCAACTGACCAGTTTCAATTCCATTCCATTTGGTCCCCCAAGCACTGCCAGAAGTAATTCCTGAGCATTGCCATGTGTGGTCCCAGACCCAAAACAATAACAACAAAATCCCAAAGAGGCTGGCTTAGTAGCATTTGAGAAGAGGCAGATTCACACAATAGTAAAAATCTATTAAAACCTGCCAGATGGCAAATATGGAGTATGTGTGTGTGACATCTCTGTAACATTACTGGTATTGGGAAGCATGTAATTCATATGAACTCTCATCCAATACTGATAAAAATAAAATTTGACAGAATTACTTATTTTTGTAGTCATCTAAGTGAATAGCTACATGACAAAGATGAATGATTTTCACCTAAGAGCACTGTCTTGGAACATATGTACATAGGAGATATGCACAGTATAGTTTGACATTGCATATATGAAAAATTGGTTGAGTCAATCAATAACAATATAAAAGTAGAATTTTGTATATTCCAACAATGCATATGATAACAGTGAAAATTAAGGAACTGGACTCAACTTAAGTTTTGTGTTTTCTGTTTATTATGGAGCCATACCTGCTGATGTTTAGGGCTTACTCCTGGCTCATTATTCAGAGACAATTCCGTAGGGGGCTTAGGGAACCATTAGTCCTGTGGATTAAATCTGGGCCAATGGTTTGCAAGGCAAATGGCTTACCTACTGTATTATTCTGTATTATTGCTCTGGCCTACAGCCATCTTTAAAGAGATCTCATTGACCAAATGCAATGAAATAATCAAAGCACCAAATTAATAAGAACTGTAATGAGGACTAGACCAACAAGAAGCAGAAATTCATGCAGCTTTATTTATAATACATGCTAGATCAATACTTAGAGTATAGACATAGAGTAAACACTATCATATTTCCATACCATCATATATGCATAAGAGGTGCTTATATTAGAATGCTGAATGGGGCTAGCAATATATAGAGGATTCTGAATTTTGAAAATTATAGTTTTTAAACCATCATAATAAAGATGACTCAAATATGATCCAGTAATGGGTATCAAAGCTTGGGGATTGCTTGCTTCAGCAGCACATATATTAAAATTGGAACGATACAGAGAATATTAGCATGGCCCCTGCGCAAGGCTGACATATAAAACTTGGTGGGGGAGAAATGTTTTGATGAAAATAATAGCTTTACATAATTTTGAAGTGTTGCCTATGTCTTGAATATTATAAAGAATTGAATCTCATAAGTATGTCCTCCTAAAATTGGAAATACCTTGGTTAAATGATCAAAATTAACAACACATACAAGAAACAGATGGACATTATTACATGTGTCTCTCCATGTAATAATTTAAAATAGTGTATGTGCCCCATCCAATTACAAGTAAATATCAGAAAACACAAAATGGCTGCTTTTCTATTGAAAATTGTCATTGTCATAAAGTAAAAGGCTGTGGAATATTGCAAATTATCTAAGGCTGAAGCAATTTGTCAAGTAGATGGAAACATGTAATGACTGGAGGAGAGAGATAGAAAGAGAAAGCACAATATTAGCACAAATGAGTCTGTATGGAGGGCATTTATTTTGTTAGTTCTACTTTTGTAGTTTTTTGTCATTATTCATGTTAGTAATTATTAATTTAGTAGTTATATCCAAGAAAATATGTGAAAGGTAGTAAAATCAATATGGGTATATGTGTGGGGAAAGGTAGTTTTGATGTTTATCTTATAAAAAGGTATAAAGTTAAAATCTTGGATGGAATGAAATCATAAAGAAATCAAAGAAAATTAAAAGTAGAAAAAAAGTTGATCATCAAAAATGAGTTTTAGTGACTAAAATATTTTATACACTCTTTTTTTTTTTTTGGGTCACACCCGGCAGTGCTCAGGGGTTACTCCTGGCTCCATGCTCAGAAATTGCTCCTGGCTGGCACGGGGGACCATATGGGACACTGGGATTCGAGCCGATGACCTTTTGCATGAAAGGCAAACGCCTTACCTCCATGCTATCTCCCGGGCCCCTATTTTATACACTCTTAATAAAACTTGAGAAAAATACATATAAAGCAGGAATTAAGGAGTGACTTTAAAAGGATAAAAGTAAGACCCCAAGGAGATAAATGCTGCAGATGAGTATGTCCAGCAGCTACTGGGCCCAGTTAATCTGGAGCCTTAGAAGGATAGAGGCAGACTAAGTTTCTGTCATTCCAAAGGCCCAGTTCTCCATCCATTCCCATTTGGCTCTCACCACTGCTAGAGAATTGGCCCAATTTCATGACTAATTTAGAGATATGGAGAGATACCAAAAGCTGATTGTCCCAACACCAAATGCTCATGAAGTGTATGACCACATATTTGCCCCACAACCTCT
>PVKC010010877.1:0-25299 GCA_004027635.1 Crocidura indochinensis
AATTTGAATTTGCACCAATCTCGGGTTTTGAAGACATCTACTTATATTTTCTTCAAGGGAATATTTCTGGAAACTGGATTTCTTGAAGTGTACCTATTATTACATCTTTATTACCTGTACACCCTTAATTATGCCCTATTTCTATATGAATTACCATCCCTCTTTTTTTCTAGAACATTCTTGTCATTTTGCAGAAAGAAAGCATGATTACATGAAGAAATGAATCTGTCACTTATTGTTTGTTTGTTTGTTTTTGAGGGGGGTGGTCTTCCTTGTTCTCATTTCTTCAGTCTCCCATTCCACTGAAAACTTCCAAAAATTATCTTTGAGTCTTTTATTTTTTCACCAAGCTGTTAATCATCTCCAGAGTCTATACCTTTACTGTTGCTTTGGTTTCAGGCACTCAAATATCCTCTTGTCACATCTGTACCTCTCTTAGGTAGCTTTCCAAATTCCTTCTTCCTAGGGATGTGTCATCTTCACCATTCTATGGAAGCAGTTCCCTCTCTGTCCCATACACTTTTCTTCCCTGTCTTGTTTAATCTCCTCCACTACACCTAACAATGTCTGACATTATAAGTTCTGAATGACATAAAATAGTATATTTTATGGGCTGAGACCAAGCATAGTTAGTAATTTCATGTAGTTTGATTTAGTGTAATGATTTTTTAATTGTATGCCCGATCCTTTTAAAATGCAAGCTCTTTAAGAACACAGGGTCCTTTTTGCTTACTAATTTATCCTCAGTTCCTAGAACTGTGTCTGTCAGGCACGTAGTATATGCTCAATAAAAAGCTGTCAAATATGAAGATTTCTCTCTTCTCTCTCTGTCTCTTTCTCTCTCTCTTTGGAGCAGTTTCCTCACTAACTATAGCCTTTTTGCTATGCCAATATTTTCACATCCCTTTAATTTTCTTCTTATCTTGTATATCCTTTTGCTTCATTCCCTGGGTTCTCATATTACTTTTTCCTAATTGTGCATTTACCAAAATGTTGAATTGGATCACTTTTTCTTTCTCATTTCTCTTTGCTTTGGAACGTTAATTGCTTACATGTTTCTTTTCCAAATTTTGTGGGAGTGACTGATGGTACCTCCAGTTTTAACTTCAGTCCAAGGGAGTTATTATGATTAACTCCAATTATACACTGGACATTTTGTCCATGAAAGATCACAGCATAAAAATCATATTCTTGCATTCCACATTTATTTTATTCTCCATAATTTAATGTCAACTCCCTATTTCCTCATTTTCACCTGTGGTCCAAATATTACCAAATTTTTAAAGATTTTTAAACTTGTCTCTTGCTTCTTTAGAATCTTCCTAGATTCTGTGTTCTCCAAGATCTATTCATTTTTTTTTTGCTTTTCACATCTGCTTCTTCTATTTTTCCTTGCTTTTAGAAAGCTCTTTGTAACTTTTTAATTATTTAAAATTTTTTTCCTTCCCTGCCCTTTATTGTAGTTATTGCCCTGACCAGGAGTTTCACACTTGATTATGGTACTTGCACACTTAATATTGCCACACAGTTTAGTTATGAAGTTTGCACACACCTGTTTGAGCAGCACAGACTTATTCCACACTTGATTGAAGTATTGCGGTTGTCATTGGCAGATGAGGTGGCATGGTGTGGTGCTCGAGCTCTTTATGTCCTCATGCCTGCAAGGTAAATGGTTTGCCTCTGATCCACATCTCTGACCCCATAGAAAGTATGCTCTATGATACTTTTCTTCCTAACAAAAATAAATCTGAGAATTATTTTTGTTTTTACTATAGGAGGTGAAAAGACAGACCAGGGTCAGTGTTGGTTTTTATCATGTTGGAGAGCTATTGGAATTTCAAACGATGGAAGTGTTCTTGACACAGTTCTTGGGGTTGACCCAATTCGGGATGTGTGTAGCAATACATGCCTGTGCTTGCTATAAGCTGGTGTTTTTTTACTTTTTTATGCTTTTTTTTTTGGTATGCTTTAGTAGGTTATTTTTTGGTAATGCTAAAAAGTTTCCAGTTAAGTGTATTTTTTTCCATTTTCACCATTTTGAATACGAAAGGTTTCATAAACAAACTGTAATTTCAGTTAGTGGGAAACTGTATCTTGGTGTATACAGTACTTTTGCCCCTTTGTGTATTGAGGAGCAAATTTTGTATTTGAATTTTATATTTGGTTATTTCACTCAGTAATAATGTATTTAGATAGATATGTACTTTTTGAACATATATGTTTTGTTTTAAACCTTTTTTTCCTAACCTGTTCTCTACAATTGATCCTACACTTCATAGCAATTAACTCCATAGTCCCATAGTCTATTTCCTTGCTCTTCTTTAATTCTTTAGCACATACTGAGCTTTGTTGCAGCCACCCAGAGCATCTTGCAGGGCTCCCATTGTTCCCATAAGCAACTCTTAAACATTTTACTTTACCCAGGCAGGATCTCTTTGCTGCTCTGCAAACACACATTCAAATGTGTAAGCCCTTTAGCTCTCCTTTCCCTCCGAATCTGTTTCATCTTAAATTCCTCATACAGAGAAATTAGAACTGCCCTTAAATTTTCCCTGTCTCCAAATACATCCCATTTTTCCAGAATCCCTTTATGTCAACCTTCCTGGAATTTAATCTTGATCATGAGGCTCTGCAGCATGGTTCAGACTATGAGCCCCAGAGCCAGCCAAACTAAAACTAGAATCTTTGGCTCTTCTACTCCTTTTCTTTCAACCAGCAAGGTGTTTTGAGGATTCATTAGGGCTTAGTACAATGCCTGGCACATCATCAGTGTTACTGTTACATTATCATTCTTCATCATATTTTAAGTGACACTATCTATAATAGTATATAAAAAGATATCTTTTTTAAAAGGTCCAGTTATCAGTTTTTTATTCTCCAGTCCTTACTACATACTTCATCTCTGAAGTATGAATTGATTTGAATTGATGAAATGATTTGAATTGATTTAGATTTTGGTTCATAATTTTATGAATAAATTGCAAGCATTCAGAGGTCAACATCTTTTTTAAGATTGATTTGGGCTTTACTCAGTGTAATTTGTTGAACATATGTATGTTTACTTGGTTATCTGTGGTACGAACATTCCATTAGCATATATAAGTTTACATGGTTATTTGTGGTATAGAGATTATTCAAGACTGTGAATAACACACACATATTAAAGCAGTTTCAATATATATTTTTATGTAATCATGGTGAATTGCTATGTTTCTTACCTAATTTTCTGTGTTAAAAACTAATACAGCCAATATAGCAGTCGTTCCCAGAAAACAGAATTTACACTGTAATTAAGAACTTGTAGTAAAGCTTTTGACCAGAAGATGGTGCAGTATTCAAAGGATCATTCCTGAGGAAAGTCAAAACTGATTGTAAAGGAATGAAATTGCCATCACATCAAGTCTATAAAGAAATAAAAGAGTGATGCCAGTTCAGCTTTGACACCATCCTGGGGGTTTGCAAGTGTCATGCTTTTATGTAGTTTTCTACTTCCTACTGTCTAGTATAATGAGCTGAAGGAATCTTTTAATTAGCTAAATATTATTGTATATCAGAGTGGGGCCATGCTTCCTGTACTTTCTTATTTGTGTTTTGTCAACCAAGGGAAGAAAGCTGTGAGAGGCAGGAGAAGATGTAAGACAGGCACAAGTCATGCCAAGAAGTCATGGCACATCTTTGTTATTGGATGAGTCACTTACTTTTTATGTTTTTAATCTGTTATTAATACGAATCCTTCGAGTGTCTGACTAGGAAGTCTTTTGTGTAGGTCACATTTATACATGCAGCTTGTACAGTTTCTGTGGGTCAAAGTTTCCTTTACCCCTGAAAAATATTCACAAAATTGGACTTTTGCTGCTAAAATAACCAGTGAATGTGTTGGAGAGATAATATAGGGGTGTAGGTACTTTCCTTGTATTTCCTTGTACGCAGGTAACCCTGATTAATATCCACACTGTATATGGTTCCCTCGGCCTGGATCCCTGAGCACCTACAGAGCCAGAAGTTATCTGAGTGCAGCCAGATATGGCCCAATCTCTCTCAGCCCCCTAAAGCAGTGTGAAATATGACATTTTCTTTTTCCTTAGCCTTCCCAAATGTCCTCCAACCTGATAAATAGTATGGCTGTTGGCTTAAATTTCCTGTTTACATTGATTGGAAACTAATTTAAGAAGAAACTCAAAGTTGGCAATGATTGGCCATCTTTTTATCAAATCTGTGTATCATGTACTTGCTCCATTTTTTTTTCACCATGTAAAGTCTTCTGGAAATTGAAAACTAATTTATTATCATGTAGTTATTAGCACAATCACAAAAGAGGTCACTGGTCTTTCCTTTAATTTCTGTCACAGACTGCAGGCCATATTATGCTAAATCAAGGATACGGGAAGATAATTAACATAGCAACTCTGGCAAGTTTAATAGGTGAGTGATGAACACTTAGAGTTGGATTTCAAAATCTATGTCTTAATTACCACCCGCCTGAGTGCAGTGATGAAGCTGTGCTCTGGCGTATGTATTATGGACAGCCTCTGTTAGGCTCAGTTTTCCTTAGTTGTCTGTCATGCTAATGGTAGATGAAGATATAAGGCAAGGGGGGATGTGTATTGCATTTATTTTGAAAAAGTTGTATAAGTAATCATAAGCCCTTTCTATTTGCACCTTTTGTAGAAATATTTATCCTATGACCAAAAAAAAAAAAAAAACCCACCAATTTTCACCTGGAGTCAAGTTGTCTTCTAGGGGATATTTGGTACTCTTTAGAGACATTTTTTGATTTTCCCAATTAGGGTTTGAGGTATGAGTTTGTCTACTAGTGTCTACTAACTTAGTAGTAGAGCCCAGGGGTTCTGCTGAACCTCTAACAATGCATAGTACAATCTTCTCCCACCTTTCCTCCCCCAGTTAATTGGCTCAGAACATCCACAGTGACAAGGTCAAGAAAACCTGTCCCAGAATCACACACTCTTGTCAGTCGTTGATTTTCTCCCACTGATCGCCAACAGGTGTCACCACAGACCCTGTTGTATCCACAGCATTGTCAAAGAGAGTCCATTAACCCTAGTAACATATGGAATGAAATCCCCACTGCAAAGCTTTTGTGGAAGGCAGTTACATGCTGGTGAGCTGAGGCCTATGTAACCAAAATTGATCAATTACACAAATTAAGCATAGCCCTTAAGGAATTTATTTTATTGGTCTGGACATCTGTTGCAGTATTGTCCAAATCCAAAACTCAAATGGTGTCTAGGGTTGCCAAGTTAGACAAGAAAATCTAGTAGCTATAAAAGTACAACTGAAAACCCTATATTAATATCACGTCCATCTGCTGAATGTTACATAAATATGCAGACTTTTTATTTTCCTTGGGAATAACATTTATTTTTACTGTGCCCAGTTTGACATTCTTATGACATTCTGTTCAGTTTATTACATTGTAACTTTAAATGTTTCTTCAAAAATGCATTTATAATGTTGTTGTTAATCTTTTTTCAAGAGTCTGTACCACCTGTTTAACTTGCAGTTAAATAGAGAAGTTCTTTTTCTTATAGGAAGAATGGGAAATCTCTGGACAAAGAGTCTCAGAAAAGATGTTGAGTAACACTTGTGTAGTGTAAAGGGAAATTATATAACAGTCATGAATGCTAATATTCCATCCTGCTCTTTTACAAGTTGAAATGTAATCTCCATTTTAAACTAAATTAGCATCATTTCCAAACAGAGTATCATATTTATATCAGATTTATACAACCACATCAGATTACTATTAACATGTAAAATAGTCTCTTTTATGCTGTGGGTGAAAAATAGATTGAAGAGAATGATTTGATTTCCACTGTAATGCCAGGGATTTAAATTAATCTTAGTGGACATGTTTAGATTGAGAGTTGCTCCGACATTGAAGAAACAGCAGGTAGGGTAGCTTTACCTTAAGAACCTGTTGTGATCCTGGCACAAAGAAAACCTTGCAGTTATAAAGAGTACATCTGAATATCATGATGTTCCTATCATGTCCATCTGCTGAATGTTAAATAAATATGTTGGTTGGTTATTTAAATATGTTGAGTGGTTAAGCCAACTGGAAAATTATAGGATACATGTAGGAAAACTTAGAGGACATTTTTGTTCATGGTTTTTAATCCCCTTCAATTCTCATTATACATAAATTTAGTTAAGCTCAGTTATTGAATGGATTTTAGACTAGCCAGGAAGCCTCGGGAAACTAAGAAAGAACAAACAAAACTAAAACAGCAACAAGACAAACAAAATGTGGCATAGCCCTTGGAGAAACTTCCTAATGGCATTTTCTTTTTAAAAGATGTAGTACAGCAGGTAGATGCTTGTCTTGAATATGGCTATGTTGGGTACAGTCCCTGGCACCCTATCTTGTCCTCATCAGGAATGATACCAGAATGTAGAACCAGGAGAAAACTTTCAGCACCATGAGGTATGACCCAATATGTATATATGCATACATGTGTGTATATGTATATATGTATATATATAGGGAGTGAGCACTTCATTGAGTTTTCTTTTTCTTTCTTTCTTTCTTTCTTTCTTTCTTTCTTTCTTTCTTTCTTTCTTTCTTTCTTTCTTTCTTTCTTTCTTTCTTTCTTTCTTTCTTTCTTTCTTCTTCTTTCTTTCTTTCTTTCTTTCTTTCTTTCTTTCTTTCTTTCTTTCTTTCTTTCTTTCTTTCTTTCTCTTTTTTTTTTGGGGGGGGGAGGTCACACTTGGCAGCATTCAGTGGTTACTCCTGGCTCTGTGCTCAGAAATTGCTCCTGGCATTCAGGGGGAAACCATATGGGATGCTGGGATTCAACATATGGTCTATTCTGGATCAGCTGTGTGCTAGGCAATCGCCCTACCATTGTGCTATCTCTCTGGTCCCATTTATTGAATTTTCTTAAAAGGATATTTTAATTGCAATAGTTATATCCTATAGTATCATGCAATACATAATATAAACTATTTGTATATTTGTATTATTATATTATTTGTATACTGCAAATAAATATTACTTTCTCTAATTTTAATTAAACATATTGATTCTAAATTAAAAGAATAGTGGTGTAGGGGCCCGGAGAGATAGCACAGCGGTGTTTGCCTTGCAAGCAGCCGATCCAGGACCAAAGGTGGTTGGTTCGAATCCCGGTGTCCCAGATGGTCCCCCGTGCCTGCCAGGAGCTATTTCTGAGCAGACAGTCAGGAGTAACCCCTGAGCATCACCGGGTGTGCCCCCCCCCAAAAAAAAGAATAGTGGTGTATTTTTTTTACTGGAACTCAAATTGATTCACTGGTTAGTATATACAGAAAAATTTGAGGTAAATGTTTGTGTTACATCCACCAATGCTCAGGTGTTTTTCCTGGCTCTGTACTCAGGAATTACTGCTGGGATCAAACCCACGGTGGCCATGTGCAAAGCTAACATCCTACCCACTATACTATTGCTTTGACTCCTACAACAGAATATTTTAAGTGAAAATTTATTTGTTTATTTATTTATTTTAGGCCACACTTAACAGTGCTTATGGGGCTAGTTCCTGGTACTGCTCAGGGAACCATGTGGTATTGGGGATTTAATCTAAACCTCTTGCTTGGAAAACATGCTCCAGCCCATTGAATTATTTCTCCAGATTTCTTTGGCAATAAAATAAGATAAAATATTGACATAAATTAATCTTCGGGAAAGTATGTCTCTAATGTGGAAGAAGATAAACTTTCAGAGGAAATGTTTGAAGGTCTGAGTTGGTCTTAGAGGTGAGAGGAACAGGTTTTTACCATTAGTGTATTGAAGGGCTTAATGTTGTTTAAGATAAGATGCTTTTTATAGATGAGTTTATACAGGAAGGAGAAAAAATCATAGGTTAACCTGCAAAGGATCTTTATTACATTGATTTTAGCCCTAAAAATAAGGACTTAGTAAGTAATTCATTGAAGCAAAATGACAATAGGAGTGCCTACACCAACATGAGACTTTGGTTTTGGTTTTATACTTTAACTTTGTTGCATCTAGCCCTAATCTCTTGAGAGAATCTGCAAATCTACTGGTGAAATAACCAATATTGAAACTTTGACATAAAACAATTTGTGATGGGGAAAAGGTCTATAAAATTGTAGCTATAGATCACCCCTGCTATTTATATTCATGTTCTCAGTTTAAAAAGGATAGATGATTGAGAAGAGGTAACTTATATTTGGAGAGAAAAACTCAAACTGGCCAAACTAAGAATAGCCCTGTTATTCCCCAAAGCCTTAAAACCAACAGGCATTTTCTTTTCCTGTTATAGAACTCCTGCATTTATTGAAGTCGTAAGCACATAGTCTATCTTTAGACTCCTGATGTAATTTCTGAATCACCAACCATTTCTGAGACCACAAGATATTTAAAAATAAGATAAGAAATATTGACTGAGACTCTCTGAAGCCTGCAAGGGAAACGAAGATACCACAGCAGAGGTTTACAGTGGAATTTCTCTCCTGCAGTTCAGACACATTGAAAATGACATGATATATCCCAAGGAATAACTTAAGACCTGATCCACTTAAACAGCTCCAAGTGATTTATCATAAATGTGCTTATTTGGAAGGTTTAGCAGTAACTGCTTATGGGAGGTGGTAGGGTTAACTACCAAAATTGTGCATAACTTGGATCCTGGTTATGGCAATTAATCAAGAAATTATGTTCTTTGACTTTCTAACAACCCACACAGAGTGCTACATCTGTGGCATGTTTAAATAGAGAGCGAGAGATGAAATATTTCTTCTAATAAAATGCTAATGGTTTTGTTTTGGAGAAAAATATTGAATTATTGTAGTGCTAGATTTATCTGTATGGGGGTTTTTCTCAAGTCACAGTCAATAAGTACTCATGACAGAAAACCAACTATTTCCTGAATTTGATATTCCAGTTCTATAAATGACTTCAGGATTATGGTGCGATCTCGTTACAATGATGAAGCGAAAATATAGGACTAAGCAATGTAGCATCTCAGGCTGGTCTACTAGTATATATTTTAATATTCAAATATTATTTAACATTGGAGTGGCTTTGCCATTTATTTTTGATATTCTCCATAGGCATAACTTGTACTTACTTCGTCACTTTTGTACCTGGGTTTCCATAGCAAGGATTTTTTGGAAAATTCCTTCTATGATTAAGAAGATTATAACTCTCTTTTCTTAAATCTGTTTGTGGAAAGAATGTTTGACAACCAGTTTGGGGAAATAATATCTTTTTCATGCCCATGGTACATTATGAAATTGTTCAAGCCATTAATTTGTTTTGCTTTTCAATCATTCTTTTCCCTAAAGATTTATATTTAAAACTTGTGATTTACAAAGTTATTCATAGTTGAATTTTAGACATTCAATGTATTTGCACCAATCCCAACACCAGTGTCAATTCCCTCCATCAATGTTCCCATGCCATACCCACAGCCTTCCTTCATAACTGACCCAGTTTTAAGTTTGGTTAATAAAAGTTTGGGTCTCATGATTTTATTGTTGTAAATTCTTAAAAAATCATAATTTTATAAACATTTATAGGACATATAATTGGCACCAATATTCACTGAACATTATACGTATGATGAACAAATACCTGACTTTTGCCTATCAGGGTCTCATAGTGCAGTAAGATAGAATTAAAATATTCATAATGTGGTAAATATAATAAAGTAGTGGTGCCAGATGATTACCTAGTGTCAACAAATATACAATTTTCTCTTTCAAAGACAAAGAACTGATGCTTGGAGAAAGAGTAATTCATATAGTTGACAAAAAGAAAGGTCAGTATTTAAAAAACATTTTGTGTAGTTATATCTATGCTTATCTTCCCTTCATTTATCTGCTATAGTAGGGTATGGTAGAATATATAGGGATATATATTAGGGGTATAGTAGGATATACAATCTAGTATAAAGTGTTATCCTAGGTCACAGTGGATGTTGTTACAGAACTTACCATAGATGAGGCAATTTGTCAAGGATCTTTCACATACTGCTTCACTTACTCATCACAACTATTCTATGCTGTTGATAAAGCTGTGAGCCTCATTTTACAAATTCACAAACGAAAGCTCTAAAAGGCTGAGCTTTATTAGGATCGTACAAGGAATGTTAGAACAAGAAATTAAAATTGGCACTTAACTTTCAAAGTTTGTTTAGTGCTGTGAGTTATGTGGGGTTATTAGTGCTTCTTGGGAAGGAGGTAAGTCTAGGGACTGGAATATGAAATGCAGTCCGAGAAAGAGGCATGGCCTTAGTCAGGACTTTGAAGGTCAAACTAGTTACATCAGATTTCTCTCTGGTCAGAGATGTAATTTGAGGATGTAATTCTGAACCTTTCAGAAATTTCTCTAAAAGGTGCATATCTGAATTTTAGTGATACTCTTTAAATTTTTTTAAGTAAATTCTTTTTGTTTTTGTTTTTGTTTTGGGGCCACACCCAGTGAAGCTCAGGGGTTACTCTTGCCTACATGCTCAGAAATCACTCTTGGCTTGCAGGACCATATGAGACAATGGAGGATTGAACCTAGGTCTGTCTTAGGCTAACTTGTGCAAGGTAAATGCCCTACGGCTTGCGGCACCACTCCAGGCCCTAATAAATTCTTTATTTAAGCACCAGGGTTACAAAATCGTCCAGTCTTGAGTTTTAGTCATAGAATGCATACTAAGCTCTTCACCAGTGCACTTTCCCTGCTACCAGTCTTTCCAGTAGCTCCACTTTTATACTCCCTCTTCCCCTCCTGTCTGAGGCAAGCATTTTGCTTCTCTCTGTCTTCTCTTTCTCTCTCTTTTTGACACTGTGCTTTGCGCTATCGTTATTTAAAAGGTACAATACATGCCACTTTATCCTCTTTCAATACCCCCCTTTTTTGTCCAGAGTGATCAAATCCAACTATCATTGTCATAGAGGACCCTTCTTTACTCTAACTGCATTCAACTGCTCTTTGACCTACCATGAGCTGGTTCTCCTGTCCCTCATCACTATTATCTCTGGCTATTACTACAATACTGCCTTTTACTTTTCTTATATTCAGCAAATGAGAGATATTATACTGTCTAATATCTTTCCATTTGACTCATTTGTTGTATTGCAAACATCCAAGGCAATTTTAAGGAGGTAAGCCATAAAGTTCATTTAGAAATTAAATTTTTAAATAGCTATAGAAGCATAAGAAGTAATAAATGAAGCAGAGAAGTATTACAAACCCTTAACCAGCACTCCCAGCAGTATCATTTTATGTGACCAAAGGGCACAGGGAAAGAGAAAAATTAACTGTCACAAAGTACTATTTTTAAGTTAAGATCTTGTCTGGATGTTATCAGCTTTTTGTTTTGTAAATAGTATTACATTTTATATAGTTCTCTGATTTTTTTTGAGGGGGAAGGCTACATTGACTGTACTCAGGATTTAGTCCTGGCTCTGTACTCAATGTGCACTACATGTAGGCTTTTGGGGTCATATGGGTTCTGGATATCATACCTGGCTAGTCATATGCAGGGCAAGTACTTTACTCACTGTACTATAACTCTGATCCAGTTCTCTAAAATTTTATCACATATTTGTATTTGTGCAAACTAGAGGTAAAAATAAATAGAGGTGGGGCCCGGGAGATAGCATGGAGGTAAGGCGTTTGCCTTTCATGCAAAAGGTCATTGGTTCGAATCCCGGTGCCCCATATGGTCCCCTGTGCCTGCCAGGAGCAATTTCTGAGCATGGAGCCAGGAGTAACCCCTGAGCACTGCCGGGTGAGACCCAAAAACCAAAAAAAAAAAAAAAAAAAAACTAACTAGAGGTAATTCTTTGAATTCTAACATGAAGAAAGGAGAAAACAAGATGTTTTAAAAATGTGTATTGTATTGCTTTATTTTGTTCGTGGGTTATTTTGCTGAGTATGTACCTTATTTAATGGTTCGTATTTTAATTAAACAAGAATGATTAGTGTGAAAGTTGTTTTTTATAGGCCATGATCTCTTAGAGACTATAAAGTGATTTTATTTTTAAAAAGTCCTCATAAATGTATAAATTAGTTTATCGGTTAGATTTAATTTCTAAAGAAACAGACTTGATTTTACTGTGTATTTCAAGCAAAATTGCAGTTGATATTGTCTTGTGGTGTTTATCAAAGGGCATGACCTTATATTACTACTATGCATCATAATTCTATATTTTTTGTTTTGTGGCTTTTTATTTTCAGAAGGAAATGAAGGTAAAAATTCCTCCATTTTCAGAATGCCCCAAAGCCCCAGACTGAGCTTAAAAAGGGGTTAAATTTTAATGAAAACGTACCTTCTAGTCAATGTGCTTTAAATTATAATTTTAAAAGCCAATCATTTTATTTTTTGACTGACATGTGGCATTTTGGAGAAAATTTTAAATCTTCAAAGTCTGTAAGAAATGAATTTGGGGGGCTTTGTAGGTACTGCATTTAGAGCAAAAAAAAAAAGGGTAGTTCATAGTAAAAGAGTTGAATTGAAATCATCTGTAATTATGCAACACAAAGACACAATCACAGAACATATTTTTCTACGTACATCTGTGTTTCTGCCTCTGACCCCAGTTTTCTAGTTTCTGTCTCTCTCCTTTACAGAATATTCAGTTATGCGTAGATGTACACATTAGAGAAAAATTTGGGCTAATGATTTAGTAATGTGTTAATTAATTCTCATTATGTCCTATGAACCTAGAGAAGTAAGTTAAAAGTTGTCTGTGTTTGCATATACAGTGTATATTTTTCTACACTTTTTCTTCTCCAGAAAAGTTATGCTGAGGTGTTTTTCTGCCCTCTTTCGCCTAGGTTTTCACATAGAGTGACAGCTAGCAGCACCCAAAATGCTGACGTTGTGGCTAGGAGACATGGTATTAAGAGAACTTGTATTGTGTTTTCTGTAAATATATATAGCTTCAATATTGAGGGCTCTTTTGAATTTTTTAATTTAGGCACCGTGACTCCTAATAAACAGTTTATAGTTATTTGGTTTTCAGTTATTAATGGTGAACAATCTTTCTTAAACAAAGAGATGTGATCATGCTATGGATACTCAAGGATTTTTTTTTTTAAAGTTTTAGCAATTGATAATAGGCTTTCCAATTCCTTGAAGGGTAGTTTTTAACATTTCCTTTCTGACTGATCATTTCTCTACTTCTGTCCAAGTTCTCTATAGTTAAAGTGAAAGGCCTTCTGACACTTAATCGACAACACTGACTTTTCCTCCCTCCTTCTACACAGGGAAATGTATAGGTGTTTAAATAGCTACATTGTACTATCTGTAATTGAGACACTTGTAGAAATGACAATTTTAGGATGATATGTGTCAAAAATATTCAGAACTTACCTAATTAAAAATTTTTTGAAGGTACCTCCTCTCTCTTAAATATTAAGTAAACTCTTTAAATATTAGCATAGCTTCAAATGGCCTTAGAAAAATCAAAACAATCAAGTGAGGACTAAGGTGTTCTTAATCCTTGAAATGAAAGCAAATAGATGTTCAGGACATACTGTTTTGCTCTTCCTACCAACTTGGCTTCTTGCTCTGAGAATATTTTTGCTTCTAAGTTAGTTTCAGTTCTGTTTATTCCAACCAGAGCTTGGTGAACTTTCCAAAACCATCTTCTTCAAACAACACTATTTTTTTTTCTCAGGGTGGGAGTTTATTTTGTGCTCAACCTTCATTCTGTGGGTCCTATTTATAACTTTTACAGAAAGACAAATTTTTCTTCTGATCAGTCAGAGCAGGGGGAAAGTGAAAATAAATATAATTATTTTATCTTTAATAAAAAATCAAAAGGCTGGGGAAAAGAGAAAAATAGCATAGTAAAAACAAACAAGAATCCTTAATAAAGATCTCCACATGAAACAGATGTCTGATGAGGCATAAGCAAAATAAGCAAGTGAATCAACTGCTAGATTATATTTACTGATGGCATATATTTCCACAAATTTGAATGTTGAGCAAATAATTGCATATTAAAACCTATAATTTATAGATTGATAGTGTGTTCAGCTCTATTAAAATTATTCTTAATTAAGGTAAGTATAAATGTTTATTAGTGTTAGAAAAATTGGTAAAATTATCTTTGACCTCTGTAAAATGTTCAGCTACAGTTATTATCTTCACTCTGCCTTATAGGGAATTAAAAAAATTGCTAGAACACAAGGCTACATCATTTTTCACTTAAAATTTTTCTAGTGTCTAGTTAGAGATGAATGAAAAATTAGAACAGATCTCGAATATGGCCCTACTTAGGATAACATTCTACTGGCAAGTGAAAAGGGTATTACTTAAAATCATACTATTTGCAATTGCATGTTTTCTCTATAATGACACTCTTCTATCCTTATGACTTTTATATAGAAGCATATTTATTTGAGTCACATTGAATACAAAAGCAACTAGCTAACATTGAGCTATTTAAGCTCTGAGGAGAAAAAAATTAATAGTTTATTTGCTGATTGAGAGCTCGACACTCTCCAGGTTACTACTGGCTATATACTGGGTATATATGGATATATATGCTGGGTATATATAGATGGTCTGGTTATAGTTCATGATCTCCTGGAGCTTGTAATATATCAAATAGGGGGGAATGTTGAAATTATGTGTGAGAAATGAGGAATAAAGTTATAGAAGCATGCAGAAATATATATATATGTATATATACACATTTATATTTTTTTAACTAGAGCTGGCTTTTGTCTGTCTGCCCTCTCTCACTCTTTATTCCTTTTTGCTCTCCCTCCCCCAACCCCCCCCTTCTCCTTCCCTCTTGAGCTTTCCTTTACAAACAGAACTCTGCCAAGCTAGCGTTTAAAAAAAGAGACTGTCTGACATTACTTAGGAGGGAGGCAGCATATTATGGTTGTTACAGCAGAATGCTTGGAAAGGTGGATTCCAGACTAGATTCCTGGCTCCACAATTTACAGGTTTACAAGCTTTGCCAAGGGAAATTGCCTCAGTTTCTTCTTTTATAAAATGGGAGGGGGGTCTCTAAAATACTTACTTCAAAGGAATATTCTAAGGATTAGATTAGATGTCATACTGAAAGTAAAATTCCTGGCTCAGTTCCTGGCAGAGAGTGAGCATGCTAAAATTGTTAGCTGCTACTCCGCTATTATTACTATTATTGTTTTCCCTATTATTTTCTAGGAGCAATGCCAATATTTCAAACAAGCTAAAATAATAGTGAATGATGTACTAATGAATTGGAATTTTTCCTTTCAAAACAATTTATGTAACACATTATCTCTTGCTACTTATTTTTTTTTTGTGCTTACTCACTAAATGTTAAAAATTATTTCCAATAAACTAGGTTTTCAGATTAAACCTTTAATGACTCTGTCACAGACACAACTGATGTATTTTTCTTTGAACAGTTTGAGGACTGAAGACTGAGCCAATTTTTAATTAGCCCTTTTAGGAGACAGAGAAATTTATTAATATTTGCTTTGATTCGAGTGATTGAGATACATCCTGCAGTGTGTTCATAGAGAGTAATGGAGGAGGATTTTCTTGTGTCTTATGAAATCAGTATTACTGCATTATAGTCAAATCCTATATTGGGGTGAATACTGTGTAGATATGAGGTCATGTAATTTGGTAGCACTACAGGTGAACTGTAAACATTAAAATTGCTATACTTTTATATTTTACTAATAAAGTCAGCTTTCGATCAATCTGCATGAAATTTTTTTTTTATTTCAGAAGTGCTCACACAGCCTTCCCTGCATTTTTGTCTTTCTTGGAGTAGACATAGATAAAAAGGTAAAGATGATGGAGCATAGTCGCATAGAGAACTTACATTTATTTATCTCTCTTTTAGATGTAGTGTGAAGACTCCCTGCATCCCCTCCGCCCCAACCTCCACTCCCACTAATTTAATCTTCAGTTAGTATCATTAAAAAAATCTCTCTTTTAAGAAGTTAGAACTTATGCCTTTGCCTTCTTTATCTGTTTATAGTTTCGTGTGTGAAATGCTGTTCTCCGCAGGATTGAAAACTCTCTTGTCTTTTAACATCGTGTTGCAATGTTATTGACTGGAGTGATTTCTTTGCTTAGGCATCCTGGGCTGAAAACACCAGACTCCTTCCTTGCATGCAGCAGTTCTTTGTTCTCTCTAGTCTAAGTATCATCTCTTTGAGCCTCACATCAGCTCTGCAGTGATAGAGTCTATGTCTTCTTCAGATTTTAGAAAATTGAGGTCCTGTCTTTAAGGAGTTCTCAGTTAAGGCAGGCAGGCAGACATATAAATCCGCAATTGCATGTCACTTTGGAAAGTGATATAAAACAATTGTCTAAATCAGTGCACACAGCTGAGTGGTAATTTACTAAAGAACATTGCTTTTCTCATGAAAGAAACAAACATTCTGCCTGTAGGTGTAGTGTGTTTCTTAAAATAGCAATGTTTTGCCAGTGTTCATATCAATATTTATGTTGTTGCTTGTCTCCTGTTAAAAAAACAGAAACTCTCAGATGACATTGTATATCTAATGTTAGAGA
Organism: Crocidura indochinensis; assembly: GCA_004027635.1. NCBI lineage: Eukaryota > Metazoa > Chordata > Mammalia > Eulipotyphla > Soricidae > Crocidura > Crocidura indochinensis. The sequence goes on from PVKC010010877.1 coordinate 16,500, forward strand.
TGAGGAATTTAGGAGTCTGTTAAAACGGTGACATAAAGCAGGAATCATACTTCGTACTCCAAACCAAATAAAGTATCATTGACCCTTAGCTGTAAGCTAAGACTTTAAGTGCCATTTATTTGTTGAGTTTTGCCACTCCAACTTGCTCAAACTTTAGTTTGGCATAAAACCTCCAAAAGTATTTATAGTTTAATTGGTATGTGGTTTATTTTAAATTGGATTAAAATGACCTGCTTATGCAAAAATGACATGCTTTCCAAAAACTAATATTGCCTTAAATACATTGTTGTAGCAGTGAAATATTTCGAAATGTTTTTCTAAAAAGCAGGGAAAGGATTCAGGGGAATATACAATTTATATTTGAAGCCTTTTTGTTTGTTTGAAATTTCCAGGATGTAATCATAGAATCATTTCTCTTTTATGTATGTACAGTGTTTGGGACTTTTGAAAAAAAAATTGTTGGTATCTTTTGGTACCTGTTTTCACCCAGAGTTAGTCGGATTATAGCAGGCTCATAACACTATAACCTTTATCCATATATAGCCAGGAAAAAGCTTTCTGCTTTTAAGTAGAACTTATGAATACTTTAGAGAGGGTAAGCATTGCTATTCTTGAGCAAACTCAGAGAGTCTAGAAACATTATTTTGAAATGTTCTTCCTTAAAGTCAGAAGAACTTAATTAAGTTCCCAGGGTTAATTGTTTCTGAAGTGTTAACATGTCAGTTGTCTATTCAAACTCCACAGTAAATCTAATATGGGATTTAATAACCTGTTTATGTGAATAGAAATTTGGGGTGGGGGTGGCGTGGGAGCAGAGGGAAAAGCTAATAGGCTTTTACTTAGTGGGTTTAAGGAAAAATTTTTCTGTCTTCATCTGAAACAAAAGGCAGGTCCTATGTTCAAAACTTCTATTGGGGAGTATAAATTGGGATGACATGGAAGTTTTGGAACAAAACAGCATTTTTATACTTTGTTCATTTCATATTTATCACTAGCTTGTTTGCTAATTTTCATTTGCAAGAGGCAATTCTTCCAGCTAACTGGGTGCCTCAATGGGCCACTGATTTCTTTGAAGTGACAGTCTGTAAATATGCATAAAAAAGGGATGCAATTAGCGTGTGTGTGGTTCAGTGCAGCCTGATTCCATTGGCAAGTTTACCCACAGTGTTGATAAGCTACATTATCTAGAAAATTGGCCGCTGAAAAACAGCACCTCTGATTGCCAGCAAAGGTTCCAGATAACAGGGTGCTGAAGAGAAATATAATTGAGGTTGAATATATTAACCAAGGTGTCACATGCTCCTTAGAAGCTCTAATTTATCAGCATGTTGGAATTTTTATTAACATTTGGAATGCATTTCTACCACACTAATGAAGTGGAATTGGCAGTTCAGGTTTTAGTTATTGTCATTTCTGAGAAGTTAAATGTAATTTCTCGTTAGACACAGTTATGTAAATATATTTGTTCGGGGGCTAAAAAAATCATACATTTTGCAAAATACAAATATATTGTTAAGAGGCAGTGGCAAATCAGTGGTGACTCAAAGTCCTGAAAGCCAGCCATGTATTTATACTACATTTTGCACATTACAGTTCTTGTTTGGGGAAAATTTGAGAGAAATTAAGGGAGTTTAATTTCATTAACTCTGCCATTGACTCACCATTGTGAAAAGTATTTCCAATTAGCTGCTGCTTTCGTAGGCTAGAACTTTCTCAAGGACTGTACGATTAATCTCGTTTTAAAAATGAAAACTCACTCGAATTCCAAGGTGAATTAAGCATCAAGGAAGGATAACTGTTTTTCTTCTTCCCATCCTTTAGGAAATAAATATCTAAGATTTTTTGGTTACTCTCTAATTTTGATTAATAGTCTTTGAAAAATATTTGTAAACCGTTGCATCAATTTCTGGTAACTATAAATGAATGTTTGAGTGTGAACTTGAAATGATTTCAGGTATGCATATGATAAAGCTCTCTGATATTTAAAGCTAGATTAGCATAACCTTTAGTCTGATAAAAGAGGAAAAGTTAGAATTATTAGAAGAAATACACACAGAAGTTACAGTTGTATATTTTTGTTATGTGATGGAATCAAGAAAATTACATCATTTTAAATGGGAATAACACATCAGTAATATGTTTGCATAGTAGAATCATATATAAGAACACACATTTAAAATAAAAAATTTAATTTTTATTGATTAGACAACTTACATTTATCCATAAAAATAATTGATTACAAATCAATTAGTAGATTACTGTGTACTTTTTTTTGCCTGTTTTAATTTTTTTTGGGGGGGGCACACCAGAGACACTCATGGGTTACTCCTGGTTCTGTGCTCAGAAATCTCTCCTGACTTGGGGGGCCATATGGGATGCCGGGGATCAAATCTACATCTGTCCTGGGTCAGTTGTGTGCAAAGCAAATGCTCTATTACTGTGCCACCTCTCAGGTCCTGAGTACTGTATATATATATATATATATATATATATATATATATATAAAACAAATCTAGTATTACTTGCTTACACACACACACACACACACACATTGACCTTAAAGAATGATGCCAGTGTTTTTCTTCCATGTATAATAGTTATGGACGTCACAAAGAAGCAGTTCTCTTATGATCTATTTAAGATATTTAATGATCTATTTAATTGATCTATTTAAGATATTTTCTAAGCATTCTTCTGTGTTTTTTCCTTAGAATGATCAGCCTCCTGTGGTTCTAATTTATTCTTTCTTCTACAGGAAGGTTACCACTCCCCATACTCCCCATATTCCTTAATCCAAGTATTTATTGATCTATTCATTCCCCGTGTGTCATATGCTTATCTTCTTATCATCTAGGCACCATTTATAACTTTGTAATCACTATTGGTAATTTCATCTTAAGTGCGTGTGTTTGTTGAGGGAAGAGAAGACAGCAATAATGCTTTCTTTTTCCAGTAAAAACTATACTTGGAACCACATTTATCATGGAGATTTCTGATGCCTATGGGACAGGTTCTCTTAAGTTCTTATACAAAGTTTTTTTAAAATTTTTTGCACGTTAAATGTTGCAAACTATCACTTAACACAGTCTTCTTTTATTGTCATGTGTAGGGTAACCAAAACCTACAATTTTCAAACTCTCTTGAAGCAAGAGTTGTAGAAGAAAATAAGTTTCATATGTATGTGCACGCAGGTGCTTTTTGGGAGGTAGATTGGCAAGAGATGTGCACAATTAGCTCTGGCTGACTCCAGCACACTGCAGATGGAGCTTATACCAATCAACTGTAGAGAGAAACTAGAATGTGATCTTGGGTACTCTAATTCCATACCTCCTGGCATACGCACCATAGGGCACTGCAAATTTTTCTTGTAAAGGTCAGATACTAAATATATTCTGTCTTACAGACTCCATCACCACTACTCAAGTCAGCCTTATGTGAAAGCAAACATAAATAGTATATAGCATAGGACTATTCAAATGAAAGTATAAAAACAGGCAGCGATTCAGATTTAGCTCATATTTAGCTTTAAACTGCTTTGTAGGTTCTGCTATAGATGTGCTTTTGCTTTATAATAAAAAAATCCTGCTAGTTAATACTTGAATGGTAGAAGCACTAGGGTGAAAGCTAGAAGGTAGCTAAAATGCAAAACTGAGAAATGCATTTGTCACCTTAAAAAGTTGAATCTCTTTTTTAAATGTTGTTTCTTCCAGGCACAGAAGCAGATACATAGTGTTCAAAAATGCCCATCAAATCTTGGCATTTTTCAGTGATGTTTAAAACTGGGTTCCTTGGAATCCTTGACAGTCCTTGATCCTCTCCTTTCACCCTGTTGATGAGTGACCTAAATCAGATTTACAGGTTTACAGATCAGAGTTCAGTTTAAAAAAAGAAAAAAGAACCGTAGAGTGACGTGATAATGACTCCATTTTTATTGGTCATGTTGGGGACTTGAAATCTTGAAATCAAACATAGTAGGAGTACATGCACCAGAAAAACTGGCAAATCCCATGCAACTGGATTTCTTTACTGTCTTCTTCAAAGTGATGAAATAGGTGTAATCGGGGTCCTGTTTAGGTCCTCTCTAAATTTTGTCACACCTAAATCCTTACAATAGCAGCTAATAGCTTATACCTGGTCTCCTCAAAGGCAATCAATGAATAACTTGTTGACTAAAGGGGTACAAAGTTTAATCCCCATATACCATTGTGCAGTGCAATTCATACTTTACAACACTAGTCCTACCATGGATCAGATCACAGATCAACATTTTTGAGACATTCCACTGACTCTTTATACTGCTTCACTCCTTTTATTGAAGATATATTCAAAAGAATTTGACATAATATTCAGACTGGAGTGATTCCAGTAGAACAATTAAAGACAGGCAATGGGTCAGAAACATTTGTACACAAAACTTGAAGTTTGAGTAAGTGTATTCTAAAATGTTGTAGGCAGGAAATTTCTTCCTCCTTATCATATTTGGACGTTGCTTTTTCCATTATGTTACACAAATCTGAACCCTTTTTTAGGTCCTCCTCAGAAGAAATCCAGCCTAAAACAAAAAGAATTAATTAAAAAAAGTTTGTTATCAATTATTTATTGTTTTTGTTTTGTTGCCACACTGGTGATGCTCAGGGGTTACTCCTGTTTATGCACTCAGAAATCACTCATTGCTTGGGGAATCATATGGGACTTAGGCTAGGGCAGGCAAGCAGATAGATGCCTTACCGCTTACGCCATGGCTCCAGCCACTGTAATCAGTTATTTTTTAAAGGTAGAAGTGAGACAAACTATGGTTAACACTTATCCAACGATTGATATAATAATGGATGGATAGACAAAATGGATAGAAAGATTAGCTCTTACTTTTTATTTTATAGATACTCTTATGAACTGCATTCTTATCTTTTATTTGCTTATCCTAATGGTTGTTTTTGCCTCCCAAGCAGGATATTTTAAACCCTTTACTAGTTGCAGCATTTGAAATCAGATGCCCTAACTTTAATTTACATTAAACTCTCAAATCTATGAATATGTTACTTTTTTTGCCAAGTGACTTAATTTTTCTTCAATTGAAACTGTCTTGCAACTTGCTATCCCTGTGATAGCCTACTTGGGTAGATTAAAAGACATGGTAAAGGGACCAGAGCGGTGGTACAGAGATAGGGTGTTTGCCTTGAGCACCACTGACCTAGGACGGACTGCTGTTTGATCCCCCGGTGTCCCATATGGTCCCAAGAGTCAGGAGCGACTTCTGAGAGTGAGTCAGGAGTAACCAACCTGAGCATCACCTGAGTGTTACTAGGTGTGGCTCCCAAACCAAAAACAAACAAACAAACAAAAATAAAAGAAACGGTAAAATGAACATAATAGTAATACAATAGGTTTATAAATATAGTTTTTGTCTCCTCTTCTAAATATCCAAAAATAAGCATCGCCCTGAGCCTATAGACTTTTCTCAGTACCAGGAGGTTAGTATTTGAGTGAAATCTATTTGTAGTACCTATTACTTTCTTAGGCTTTCAACAGGTTTTGTTTTTTATATTGATAATATTCCTTAAACAATCTGATCAAGTTTGTAGACTCTGTCATGGTCTGTGCTTGCACATTGTTAATTTAATTGTGATTTCTACTACCTTTACTAAAATTTTATTTTAAACTAGTATTTCTCCAAAATAAGACTGCAAGTCTCATGAAGGCATGCAGTTGGTCATCTTAATCTTTGTATCCTGTCAGTATATGGCAAACACCGGTGAACATAGGAAGCCATTTTTGAAAGAACGTATGCAGAGTTTCAGAGCTACAAAGACATATTGTATAGTGTTGTATGTATTTCAATATAGAGAAAGTAAATGAAGTCACTGTCATCATCAGTATGTATTCCATGAGACTGAGAGTCTCTGTGAGCTAGATATGTCTTATGATTTCAATGATGTTTATTAGGGATTTTCCCCCTTGTGAAATCAGTCATCATGTGGGAAATACAGAAATTTATGCATTACCTAAAATGGAAAATTAGCACCTCCATTTATTATTTTGGATCTATTCAAATTAGAGAAGAACTAATTTAGGATACAAAGTGACAATTTAATGATGGATCGACTCAGAAATTTACATATTAGAGAGTCATTGCTGTGAAAGTATGATATTATGACCTGGTGTAGGAGAGCTCACTTGGACTGTTGACAATTTGAAGCAGATACATAGTGTTGAAAAATGCACACCAAATCTTTACATGTATCAGTGATGTTTTAAACTGGGTTACTTGGAATCCTTGAGAGTCCTTGATCTTTCCTCAGTTTGTAGAGTGAAGTTGGATGGCTTGGTAGAATATAAAGAAGGTTAATATTTGTTAGGAGACATTGACTTAAATGAAAATAGTGCTACCTCTGGCTGTTAATATATTTGTTACCTGATTAAGAGTTGATTAAGAAATTCCCCAAACCCAAGTTGGTATAATAAACTGAGAATTAGAATTTGAGCTTGAAATTGGACACAAAAACTATATTTATAAACCCATTATATTACTATTATGTTCACTTTACCATGCCCTTTAATCTACTTAAAATTGGAACTTGGGGACATGAACTTCTTTTAGATCTGAGGAAACAACTTTGTGAATATAAATTTTAATATATGTTTCTTGGTTTGACAGTCATGAAACAGCACAAAATCTGTCTGCCTCACCAAAATATACAGAGTATCTGAATTCTTCTATGTCTAAAAGAGAAATAATGTTAAATATGTCAGGTGATCATATCTATATATTGAAAAAATAATAATTTAGCTTTTAACTTTTACTTTATGTCCACTGATAAAAGATCATTGTGCTATTGCCAGTTTTTTGTGCCCTAAGGTCCACTCAATTATATATTATATGCACCTAAAACTATCATTCTTGGATCAAAAATCTATTCCTTCTTTTATCTATCAAGTATTTCTTGGAGCTCTGATCCAAATATTTGATCTTGACAAGAGGGCATATAATATAGGCAATATTAGAGGGGTTAAGGCACTTGCCTTGCATGCTGCTGACTCAGTTTAATCACGTGTACCACATATGGTCCCAAGTGCACTCATAGGATTTATTTCTGAGCACAGGGCCAGAGGTAAGTTCCAAGCATATCCAGATTGGGCCAATACCCCTAAAACAAATAAGTAGACAAAATATAGGATATTGGGTGATTTGGTCAACAAAGACAGAACTGGTCCCTGTGCTCATGAGACCTACATTTTCCAGAAGTAATGGAAGTCTTTTTTTTTTTTTTAATTTGGGCCACACCCAGCAGCATTCAGGGGCTATTCCTGACTCTGTACTCAGAAATCACCCTGGCATTCTTGGAGGACCATATAGGATTCTGGGATGCCAGATGTCACACCAAGGTCAGCTATGTGCCTACCTGTTGTGCTATCACTCCGGGCCTGAAATGGGAGACTTTAACAAAGAGTGCATAGGAAATATGCACAGTTGTGACCAGGCAACAAAAAGTTCAGAATCATTAAGAAGGGGCTGATCCAGAGCAGGACACTGGGTAGTGAACAGAAATGACATTTACACTCAGTAATGGGTATAGGACTACAAGTTGGTGAGTAAGGGTACTTGAATTAAGAGAATCTTTGTTGGTAAATCTTCAGCCTGTATTAAAAAATAAGTCACTGACCCTTTAGTATCATAGACTCATCATCATACACATTTACTTAGCTGACATTTACATATTAGAGAAAACACACTGTATAACTAGTGGGAAATATCTGGAACACTGAAAATGTTTGAATTCCAGTCCTGGCATAATCACTTTATTCTTTAGGTAGTTTTCTTTTTTTTTCTCTGAACATTATTTTTAGGCTATTGGAGGATTACCAATCACATGCCTAATGACAAACTCTGCTTTGGAATCTCCCATGTAATGATTTTAAAGTATAATATTTAATTTTGTAACCCAGCAACTTCATTTTTCAGATGGAAAAACTGTGAAAGTTAGATTTTTTTGTTTTAGCTAACATTGGTTAGTAATTGATAGAACTAGGATCCATAATTCAGGTAGTTTAGTTTTGGGATCTGTGTGTTTAGCTACTGACCCTTAATTAAGGAAGCAGCTAGCTAAACAAGTGCCCAGTTGCAAAACCTGAAATCATCTTCATTCTTTTGACTATTGTTGAGTTTTAGAATTCCAAGTATCTGAAATTCCTTGAAGGACACACAGCATTTGGAAGATTTACTTTTACAAAGATTCAGGATTATAATTATTGCCAATAAAACTTTATTATTTGTTATTGAGTTTTTATGTGTAACTTGAATATAAATACATGTGGCAGGATATTATTCTCCTTAAATTGATAAGCTTAAATTTTATATGTCTGCTCCCTGTATACTTGAAAAATTTAAGATCATGTCTTCCTGTTTATGCTGAGAAGAAAACTGTAAAATCATTGGCATCCATAACTATGACTCGTAGCAACTGAGAGAAGAGCTGAAGTTTTCTTCCCCAGTCATTCTACCTTAAGGCCATCAAATCTTGCCTAATCAACCCCACAAGGATTAGGACTTTGTAAACATTTGTCTCACAACTATTGGTTTTCTTGGCCTTGAGAACTCCACACTATTATTATTATTATTATTATTATTATTATTATTATTATTGATATTATATAAGAGTTTCACATAAAGATCTAGTCATTATAGTGAACACATATATTTTTCTTGATGTTTTCTTTCCCCAAATATTTTCTGTTTAAAACCTACATTTCCTAAGTCTATTCATTATTTCAGGATATAACTACCTTTCCCTAAATAAATTAA
>PVKC010010878.1:0-25273 GCA_004027635.1 Crocidura indochinensis
TGTGATCCGCAACAATTATTTGCCCATTAGATGGCCTATCTATACCGGACAATATATTTAGCAAAGTAGACTTACCAGATCCAGAATATCCTAAAACGGCAACAATTTCTCCGTATTTAACTTTCAAATTTATATTATGCAAAACCTTATTACACTTTCCGGAAGATTTATTGGAGAATCACTTAGTTACATTCTTAGCTTCAATCACATAACCAGGGGTATTCTGAATATATTTAGATCCTTTATGCTTTGAGTTCAAAGCATCTACCATCTTGATAGATCTGGCCACATCTCGTTTCCTATATTTTTTTTCGAAAGCAAGGGATGACTTTTGCCATTTTTCAAAACCTGAATATACACTCAAAGATTTCCCAAAGATTAATTTGCCATTCTCATGAGACATAGGTTTTGAATCAGGATAAGGGAGAAATGAATAATTCTCAGTGCTTTGAGAATTATTTTTGTCGTTTAAATGCTTTCAAAAATTCCTCAGGAGGCAAACTGCTTTTGAATTTTTGTTCTCCTGGTATAAACACATAATACGGCACTTTAGGTTCAGGCAAATCCTTTTGATTCTTATGTTTAAAAGACTTAATATACTTTCTTTTATTGAATTGTCTTTTATGAACAGCATCTAATTTAGAAACATCCAAACCCTCTGGTAATCCTAAGCTCTTAAGGATTTGCCTATTCAATTCTTCATTCTCATCCTGTTTCCGACATAATCAACCCAAAATAGACTTAATTTTATTTAATGCATATCTTAGAAATGGAGACAAATTACGTCTGTATGCTAAAAACCCCTCTTTACTCTTCAGAAAAGAGTAATTCTTATACTGGGAATCAGAATTAATAGATATATATCGCTTAAGTTTTTTATTATGCATCTACCTTATATTCAACGATAATTTCTTAATCGTAGAATAAATCTCTTCCATATTTTCATGTATCTCGTTCTTAGTCATAGTTCCATGTAATGATTGAAATTTACATCTAATTAAATACCTATTATGATTCTTAAAATCTATTAATTTAGATTCCACCAAATTCTTGCTTTTCAAACTACTCAAGACATCCGAAATATATACGTTAACTTGTTCCGGAATTTCTATAGATATATCTTGATAAGAGGGGATATATTTAGTAGGATTTGGTATTCGTTTATTTGAAATTTCAGGTTTTGGCAATTTGACAAATACACCTGCCACCTCAACAGGCAACTCTGTATTTAAATACCCCATTCACCCAATCTCTTTATCAGTATAAACATTCCTAATAGACCAATAATTATCCGAGTCTAAATAAGAAAAAGAACCTTTAATCAATACAAAATTCACATCAATATTTAAATACTTAAAAGATTTCTTAATCAAAGCTTGCATATCGCATAAGTCAAAGGATAACTTTGTTTTATTAATAGGAAACCCAGGATATTTATCTCCTGTTTTACAAGCCGAAACAATATTCAAAGTTCATTCCGGAAAATGAATGTTCTTATTACATTCAAAAATCTCAAATACAGGATAAAGATCCCTTTTGGATCTTAGATTCTCATCCAAAACAGAGACTAACTCCGTAATAGCATGACTTCTCAAGTAAACATGATCTTTAGAAATAGGGTTTGAAACAGACACTCCCAATTCATCAAATTTATGCAAATTAAATGTAGTACATTCATAAACCCCTCAATTTCTCCAGAATTCCCTAATTTTTTCTATTGCTCTAATGTGACTATTTCTAAAACTCAAGGAAAATAGTGCTGGAATTGGTTTTGATTGAATTTCATTGCAATCAACAAACAATAGCAATTCAGCAGCCAAATCCCTTTCATCATTCACATCAGTTCTTCACTCCGGAATCAAAAAATGATCTCCACAAAACTTAAAAAAGGGATTATTCCTTATTGATTCACATACATCAGAAACATCAAATCCCAAAAAATTAGACAATTTAGATACATCCCCAATTACTTTTTTATATTCAAATGCTGTAACTACAGACCCACTCAAAAACCCTTTGCATAACTTTTGAAAATACTCATGTTTTTTTCTAACAGGAAAAGATTCTTCCTTTGATACTTCATTAAATGCCAAATATAAATATTTATTAATGTCAGATTCAAAATCATTCATAATCTTCTCTGACATATTATTTGTCAACAAAACTCTCTTTAACAATCAAATATCATCTTCTCTCTTACAACTAGATCCATGAGATAACTTATCTATAGATTCCCCCCATAATTTCGCCAATTCTCTAGATATCCCTCAAGCGGAATGCAAATCTACTCTATTAGCAGGAATAGATAAATCCAAAATTACATCATCTAATCACAAATCTCCCGGTTTAAAAGACCTATTGATATCTCAAGTATCTCCAAATACAATCACTTTCCCTTTTTCAAATGTAGATATAGATTTCAAAATATCACTACGAAACAACTCCCCATAACCACATATCATTCCATTAGAAGTTATATTTACCGAAGGAAACTCTCTAACTCCTATTTCAATACTATTATTCAAAATCTTTGCTCCTGGCAATGCCACCAAAACTTTCAATTTCTCAGACACATTCTCGGCTCCACAAACAATCTCAAATCTCTCATGCTTCTCCGGTATAAATACTCGACATAAATTCAACTTATTACTCCCAATAACTTTATGAACACTTTCAACAACACCATAATAAAGTCCTGTAGGCTGAATTATTTCTTCTCATTTCTCTACTTCAATTCCACTTTTGAACAAATCCAATATCAACTGATCAATAGGACATTCTTTAACTGAAGGTAAAAACTCCGCTATTAAGTTCCTACTGATAATCATTTACTTATCTTTCAAAAAATCTAAATTGCCTAAATATAAATAACGAACATCGCTAATTCCATATTTAAGTAACGCAACTCTTTCCAAACCTAACCCTCCCGCCAAAGCCACATATTCATCGGAATAACCGGAATTCTTAAGCATCTCTTTTCTAAAAATCCCCGCGCCCATAATTTCTATTCAACCAGAACCTCCGCATATAGTGCACTTTGCATCATGATCACAGTTGCATTCAATATCTAATTCAAAAGAAGGTTGCGTAAAAGGAAAATAAGAATTTCTAAATCTATGCTTTTTTCCTTCTTCAAATAATGACTTAGAAATAATTTCCATCAGGTACTTTAGATTAGAGACACTAAGTCCCTTTTGCATTCAAACGAAATCCAATTGAGAGAATTGATGTGTATGTCTAGGGGTCTCATCATCCCTCCTATAAACACTTCCTATAGTAGCAATCTTAACAACTTGACTATGCTTTTTTCCTTCTTCGATCAATCTACTAACAGAATGAACTGTACAATGAGGACGTAATATCTTCTTCTCTTTTTTATCTCCCCCTACATAAAAAGTCTCCGATTCAGATCTAGAAGGATGATCTGTTGGAACTTGTAAATTCTCAAAATTTTCCTCTGTACTTACAACTTCTCTGCCACTCTCAATAACAAAACCCAAATTATGGAATAATTCAATAAGAATACCTCTAACTTCAGACAAAGGATTGAAAGATTTAGAAACTAAATCTGTATTAATAGAAACAAATTTGACATCATTATCCTTACATTTACAACTATTCTTAAATAACCCCTCTTTAAATTCATTGAAAATTTGATCTCCTTTTTGTTTCAATTCATTAAATCTACTTCCCAATTCCTTCTTCTCTGCAATTCCGGCATCATTCAATAATTTCTTAATAGGATCTAAATATTCTTTATTTCATTTTTTTTTTACATCTAAAGCAATCTGCAAATCTGCAATTCCAGATAAGTTTGATTTCAGTTTCTTAATCTCTGATTCCATTTGACAATCGTTTTATCTCTGAAACTTTATTCAATTCCTCTCAAGGAACTTTCGAAGTACCAAAATGCCCATAACAAGCTAATTCAGAAAATTTAATTCCTGGTAAATTAAATAACTTGTATATCTCTTCAAATCGATATCGAAAGATTTGATTGATAATAAATAAAACGTATTCTTTTGGATAAGGGGAATCTAATTGATAAATACAAAATATAGGGTATTCAGCTCCGCAATGAAACACTAATTGCAACTCAATAAATCTACATATATTCGCAGCAACTAAGTTCTTACATATCCAACGAGCATAATAAGCCCCTAATCTATCTACCTTTGTCAAATCTTTTCCTGAATAACCCCCTCCGCCATGCCTCACAACAGTACCATATGAATCAACCATTAATTTACGATTAGTAATTCCTGTATCTGCATCTAATCCCCCTATAGAAAACTTTCCCGAACTATTAATCCAAATATTCTCTGTATCACATTTCAAATCATACTTATTAAGTGCTTTTTCAATAACTTCTTCATAAATCTCTTTCCTAAATTCATCCATATTCACGCCTTCATCGTGATGAACTGAACAAATCAATGTCTTTACTTCATTTCCATCCAACACAACCAAATTCTTAGAATCTCATTTAGAGCCCTTAATTTTTTGTTTTTTAACGCACTCGGAAATTATTTTTGAAATACATGAGGATACTGAATAAGCCAAGGGCAAATAATTATCTGTCTCAGAACTTGCACACCCTACAACTATGCTTTGATCTCCAGATACCACCCCTTTTAAGTTAACAACAGAATTATTTCTTATATCTTTACTTTGCTCCCGAATATTCAAAATAACCTCAAAACTACCATAGTCATAATCCAAATGTTTCAAAGAATCAAGAACTATTGACTTAATATCAACTCTCTTAACTCCATCACCACTAATTTCCCCTGCAACAACAATCAATCCTTTTGATGCCAAAACTTCAACAGCGCATTGGGCTCATAAATCCTTATCTAATACGGACTCGAGAATCCGATCTGATATATAATCCGCAATCTTATCAGGGTGCCCTATTCCTACAAATTCTGCAGTTTTCATATTTAATTCTCTGATTTAATTAAGTTAGAAGCATAATAAGCTATCATAGCAGCATTATCCCCGGCAAATCTAGAATCTACTAAATATACATCAAGGTCTAATTTTCGCAATTCCTCTCTTAAATATTTATTAGCTGCAACACCCCCAGAAACATATAAATTCTTAATATTTCTCTTTTCAGATCAGTATTTAATCTTCCTAATCAATCCATCTATAACTCACCTTTGAAACACGGTAGCAATATATTCTTCCTTATTATGAATATTCTTATCTGCCATAACTATTTTTGAAAGTCTTATTGCTGCACTCATGACTCCTGCATAACTAAAAGGCTTAGAGGGATTAGGATTATGTCTTAATAAACCTATTACCTTCCTATCTTTATTAAATAAATCATCAATAGCTTTACCTCCCGGATATTTCAATCTCAATTCCCTAGCTACTTTATCATATGCCTCGCCTATAGCGTTATCCAAAGTCTCTTCTAACAACTCTATATCAGCAAAACTATTTAAGTAATACATTGCTGTAGTTTTTCCAGAAATAACCAAAGCTAAAGCAGGGAATTCCACCGAATCAGTAAGACCTATAGAAAAAATATGACCATATACATGATTTATTGGAATTGCTTTTTTATTATGTATTAAAGCTAAAGTCTTTGCAAAAACCCTAGACACTAATAAACAACCTGCCAATCCCGGATGATCTGTATAGGCTATATGAGTAACTTCTCTTCAGCAAACACCTGACCTATCAAACAACTCATCAACCATAGGCAATAAATTCCTCTCATGTTCTCGGGCAGCAATTTCAGGAACTACTCCTCCAAACTTAGCTTGCAATTTTGCAGAAGAAATAACTATGCAATCTAATAATTTATTATCTCTAACTAAAGCAACTGAAGTATCATCACAGCTACTCTCTATCCCCAAAATTAAATGACTCTTTTTAGATTTCACTTTACAAATCATTCTTAAACTTCTCAAACGCTATCAACATATCGCTCTTTTCTTTTTCGGATAATTTACTTTCATAATGGTTTCTTATCGGCGAGACGATTCCGGATTTATTTCTCTTAATTTCTAATATCTCTTTTCTAGGAGTCCCTGAAATTTCATTATGAACAAAATAATTCGACTCTACTCCAGACTCTAAATTTTTGATAACTGGCGTGTACTTCACATAATCAAAATTTCGAGTTAACCAATACTTATATGCTTCTGAAGATTTTTCTAATATCTTTCCGGAATCTTGTGTATGGTCGTGTAACAAAACATCTTTCAAAAAATCATATATTTTTCTTTTTTGATTCTCACCTAAATTCTTAGATATTACTAAGAAATCCAAAAAATAAATATCAGAATTTTGAGATAATTTCACGGAATGTAATTTTTGCGGGGATTTTCCGGAACTGCCCCCATAAGAAGCATATAAACAATCTGCATTATACATAAATGCACCTTTAATATTCCCTTCTACCAAAGAATCGACTAAATTCACTGAATTAGAATCCAAAAGTAAAAAGTTACTACCCAATGCAGATTTATTCAAACCTTTAGAAATTAATTGCTTGTAATCGTTATATATTTGTTCATGAGATTGAATAATACTTTGATTCACATTAGTATCCCCCTTAACAAATCTAGATAGAGAAAGCATACTTCTAGGGTCATCAATCATCCCTAAAGATGGCTTTCCTCTTTTTGGCTTAAAACGATCTTCCGAAGATATTTTGGAAATGACGTCGCCTCATGTAAGGTCTGATGAATTCGGTTTAAGGTCTGATATTGCATCTCCTATATAACAAAAACTTCATTTATTCATGAAATATGGAATTCCATATTTCAGTAAAGACAAATTGGATTCAGAAATCTCATCCACAATATCCGAAAAAATGGAATGGGAGTCATCTTTTTTACTTACCTTCCCCCCCCTGTCAAGCTTTAGATCTAATTTACCTCAATCAATATCATCCAACAAATCATTATCAATTAATTCTTCAAGAATAGAAGTACTTACTGTAGCCAAACTATAAGATCCTTTCTTAAATTTTCTCTTAACAACTTGATCATGATCAAAATAATCTGCTCGAATTCCATATTTACTCGAAACGTAATCTATCATTTCAGGATCAATAAAACCTTCATAAGTTCCCAAAACAATTGCTCCTGAATTAGAATCTGACAGCTTATTGGTAATTAGTGCGGAAGAGCTAAATAATCAAACCGAACCAAACCCTACCAATTTGGATATGCAACTAGACATATCTTTTGTTTTGTTTTAAATAATTAAATCCGCATATAAACAAGGATATAAGTGTCGCAAATACTATAACCAAAGATCCAAATACAGAAGCTCACACCTGAATTCCAGTTTTCATACTATACAACTCAGTAGATAAAGTATTTATATTCCCTCTAACAAAATTAGTAATCACATAATCATCAAACGAAATCGTAAATGCAGTCAAAGCGGCAAGCATAATATTGCTTCATAATGAAGGAATGATTACATGAAATATGGCTTCTAAAAATTTGAAATTCAAATCACAAGATGCTCTCAATAAATTAATTTTCAACTTATGAATCTTCGGATAAAGAAATATAACTACATAAGGAATTTGCAAAGCTATATGAGTAAGAATTACACTTACAAACCCTAAATCAATAGCAAAGGAAGAAAACATCAATGAAAAAGCTATAGCTTGAATAATATCAGGGCATGAAATCGTGGAATTACAACACAAAAATACCAATTTCTTTCCGCTTCCATAGTTTTTCCAAATACTTATTGTTGTTAATAATCCAATAAATAAAGAAATCGGAATTGAAATAAAAGCAATAATTAATGAATTTTCCAAAGAACTTCTTAGAATTGTATTACTGTTATAAAAAAAATCTACATAATTCTTAATACCTCCCCAGCCGGAAGAAATAACAGGAGAAACAGTGCCTTTATCCGATTTATTATTGAATGAAAGAATAACAAAACAAATTAAAGGTATATACAAAAACAGCAAAACAATAAATAAAAACGACTTTTGAAATACTTTTCTCCATACTCCAATATCTGATAATGAAAGTCCTAAATTACCCACGCTTTTTAAATAAAAAACCAATTATTTGAGATCCATTCTTAACCACTAAATAACTTACTACACCAAGAAAAATAAAGAAAAAAATCAAAAATGAAAGCCTGCTAATTCCTATTCCTTCATCTTCCGAAGAACTAGCAGACCAATCACTAATAATCTGCGCTATCATCTTAGAGCCTGTAGATTTATTCAAAAAATCCGGCACACTAACTGATGTAACTGAAGGCAGGAAAACTAGAAAAAAAACAGAGATAATTGATTTATTTGTACACGGAATCATCACACTAAATATAGACTCCGCCTTTGTATAACCCAAATCCATAGAAGAATTAATAATATTCCTGGGAATATGACTAAGGCTGTTATAAAAACTTAGAATTGATGCGGGCAAATTGATATATACCAGTCCAATAATTACGTACAACAAACTATTGGTACTATTAATTTTTCCATTGCAAAAATCAAAGAAACTCTTCAAACCTATTAATTTCACAAAAAAAGTACTTCAAATAGGGGATGTAATAAGAGCAATAATAAAAATCTTTAAAGAAATACTTTGAACATTAAATAAGAAATAGGCAAATGAATAACCAATAAACATTACTAAAACCATAGTCAATACAGCGACCAAAACACTTCGAATTAAGGAATCTAGAATCAGAGAATTAACAAAAGTCAAATGCTCTTTAAATTCATTCTGCTCTTGAACTCTGAAGGCCTTAATGACAATTAGTAATAATGGAATAAGGATGAAGAAAAAAGAAAATAAATGAAAAATTAATAATAAATGGTTGTTTTTTCTTAACTTTTCCTTAAATACATATCACATCTTTAATTAACTTTCATAACATGAACATCCATCGAATCCCAAACCAATCCAATCTTCTTACCTATAGGCACTTCATCTATATTTTCAACATAAATAATTTCATCAAAAAATTTACATTTCAATTCCCATAATTGACCTTTATAAATAGTCTCTATAACCATAACAGACACCAGCCCCTTCCCATCTTCCACAACATCGTAATCTTCTGGGCGAATCATCACAAATACCTCCTCATTAGCAGAAAAACCATGGCAAATATCCGTGTGAAATTCACTTTGTCCCACAAGAATTAAACCGGGTTTCAAATATATACCTCTGAAAATATTCGCTTTTCCCATAAAAGTAGCAACTCAAGTGTTCTTGGGCGAATCATATAACTCAGAAGGGGTTCCGGATTGTTCAATTTGTCCCTTTCTCAAAACAATTATCCTTTCAGACAATACCAGAGCCTCTTTTTGATTATGAGTAATTAATACAAATGTCATATTTAAGCTCTTGTGTAAATTTTTTAACTCTAATTGCAACTTTTCCCTAGTCTCTTCATCTAAAGCAGATAAAGGTTCATCCAGCAACAAAATCTTAGGTTCAGTAATAATAGCTCTAGCTAAAGCTACTCTCTGTTTTTGTCCTCCAGATAAATTCTCTGTATCCTCATATTCTTTTCCCTCCAAGCCCACCAATTTAATAATGTTCAAAACTCTATCCTTTATTTCTTCTTTGTTCAATGGCCTTTGAGAGTACTTATTGTTAAGTTGTTTTTTTCGCCAAACTGAGTAGTATTCTCAATAAGACTTTCAATAATCCAAATCATTTAACTGCGCATCAACCGAATTAATAAGCCATCTTTTTCATTTACGAGATACAACTGCATTCAAAGATTTAACATTAGTCAATTGTTCCACTTCTTGTCATAATCTTGTTTTTTTGCTTCTAAGAGCAATTACTTTTCTACGCAATACCCTCAATTTATCATTAGATTTCTTTTCTGCTTTTTCATACAAATCCTTAATCTTTATCCTAGCGTATTCAGATACATGGTTTTTATCCACAAACATCTTCTTTAACCCAAAAGAAATGTTTTCAAAAACATTCATATTTGGAAACAATGCATAATCTTGAAAAACTGTTGCCGTAGGCCTTTGATTCGGAGGAGTATCCTTAATATCTATTCCATCAAGCAATATCCGGCCAGAATCCGGTTGTACAAACCCGGCAATTAAGTTAAGAATAGTTGATTTACCGGAACCAGAAGAACCAAGAATAGATACAAATGATCCTTCCTCGATATCTAAATTGAAGTCTTTAAACACCCGAGTGTTCTCGGAATAAGACTTATTTATATTCTGTAAAGAAAGAAACTTAGACAATTCCGCACAGAATTAATTAAAAAGAAACTATTCGGATCTTTTCCCTAATGCTCTCAAATTTTTGTCAATTTCACACTGAGCTATAGTACTATTTTCATTAAGCATTTTGAATGATTCATCTGTTTTATATCTATATTCTTTCAATCTAGAAATTCTGAAACTCATTTCAGAAAATTTCTTTTGTTTTTGATCAATTTCCTCTTTATATATCTTCATCTTTGTCAATATATGAGATAAATATGAAATCAAATCATCTATCAAACTTTCAACTTGTAAAGTTCGATTATCTAAGATATTTGAGATTTTGTCTTGTATGCCATATGCAACTCTAAATTCACTAGCAATATTTGCTTCCTGAATCTGAACCAGTAAAGAATAAAAATCAATATGTAATTTACTTAATTTTTGAACTTTTTCATGATTAGCCAATAATCGATTTGTTTCGGGATCCTCTTCTGGACCAAGAGATAAGGAACTAAGTTCATGACCCTTTGTCTCTACATCAAAAACAAATTCTCTATTCCGGTTATCTTTCAATTCCTCAAAAAAATTCTGTTTAAGCAATCTCACAATCTTATTTCCTGAATTAATAAAAGATCCTTGTCTATCTGCTACGTACTCTATACTTGCGGGCAGTGTTTTTTTTCTGAATTTTGAGATATTTAATAATGAAGATTCTTCAACAAACTCAACAATAATAGGCACTCCGGGTTTGGAATCTGGTCTAATTGGAATATTGTTATTCCTATCTACTATTTGTGTTTCTGTATAAGGATATTCTTCTGTAGAATCATCAAATTTCCACATAACTAAATTTATTTATCTCTTATCATTTCAGGGATGGCGTATCTATCTATAGAAGTTGTAGGAACATCTCCATCCTCAACAACAAATCTTCGCTTCCTAGATTTTCTAAGAAATTTTCCTAAAAATATCACATTATCCTCATCATAAATGCAATCAAATCAAATATCTTCAAATGAGTCAACATTAATTATTTCCATCACTCTATCAAAATTTTTCAATTGATTTAAAGCTATTTTTCTATATTTAGCCTGGTATGCAGGACAAGTTTGCGGATAATTCAAAATCTCTTGTTCAAAACGAGGACAATCTCCAGAAAAGGAAAATGGAGATGATAACAAAGGGGAAAAACATTTTTTAAAAGAAACAGAAACTCTGTCAAAAAAGGTAAGAGTTCAAAATTGCTTTTCATAAGTATGGGCAGATCTTTCGGGAGAATCTACAAAATGAGCAATTGGATAGTACTTCCGTAACTTAAGAAAAAATTTGTAGTCTCTCGTTTGCTGCTTAGATATTCTTTCAGCATCTAAATCAACTTCATCAAGTTCTAAAAATAAATATCGACTCCTAGTATTACTTCTGCCGAAATATGTGATTACTACCTCATCGGAACTAGTATCTATTCTCTCTTCGTTATGAGATTCTCCCGGATTATCAGAAAGTTCTAAATTAGAGTCTTGCACTATATCTTCCTTCAAAGACGCCATACAACTATTTTTTATCTACGGAAGATCCTTGAGAGTGAAATTCAATTATTCTATCGATTATCTCTAATTGCAAAGCTATATCTGCAGAAAATTCATTTATTTTGTTTTTTGACTTACAAGGTTTGAACATCACTTCTCCTCCGTAAGCAAAAGCTTTTCCCTCTCCACTATCTGCCTTATTACTACCTCAAACAAAAACATCATTTTTCTTTCTTATAAATAGGCACTTAGAAGATCAAACATCTTTCAATAATTTCTTGAAAGTATATGAATTATTTTTCAACTTCACTTAAGAATAAAGCTTAACTATGAAATCTAATAACGTCTTAGTTAACATAGTTGCAGGTTCAATGTTTTTATTTATTAAATAATCATGAAGATCTATGCTTGTACTACTTCTTACTTGATATAAGCAAACAGCAGTTCTATTATATCTCTGAGCCATTTCATAAAGAACAAACGATTTTTGATCAAAAACATTGCAAGTTCTCTTTCCTCCAGAAAATACTGGCTCTTGGGAAATATCAGAAGAAGAATAGCAAAAAACACTTTTGAAATTATCGGACAAACTTTTTGTTGCTGCAACTATTCGTTTTTCAAATCTTTTATCTATTTCAATATTTTTTTTATGTAGGGGATCTTTTGTATTCAACAAATTCATATAATTTTCATCACATTGAGCCATAGAAACAAGAACTAAGTTTCCTTCATCTACTTTTGAACTTCCGTCTTTTCAAATATAACAGTATCCCAGGTTAAATAAGTAATCAATGTCTTTATATTGCAATAGATTTTCCACTTTCAAAACTACATCGTCTTTGAAAGAATTAGAAACATAAACACTGATATCTATATCTGAATATCTAACCTGATAAGGACTCATTCCTAATCAGGTTTCCAATGGCCTTATATCTTGAACTAAAGGTTTAAAACACTGATCAAACCAAATAGGATCGTCAATTAGTATTGTTACATTCATAATTTTCTAACCTACGCACCTTACCTAATCAAACACTTACCCGTCATTTCGACAGGCTGTTTAAGGCCTAACAAATGTAATAAAGTAGGCGCAATATCTCCCAATACTCCATCATTTCTCAATTCAACCCCTTTTTTGCAAACAATAAACGGTACTAAATTAGTTGTGTGAGAAGTATGAGGATTTCCATCCTCAGCAATCATTACCTCTGCATTTCCATGATCCGCAATTACCACAAGTACCCCTCCTAATTTTTGAATAGCTTCATATATTCTTCCAATTTGCGCATCCACAGTTTCACAAGCTTTAATAGTAGCTTCTAAAGAACCACTATGGCCAACCATATCTGGGTTAGCAAAATTTAAGATAACAACATCAAAATTATCAATTTCCTTAAGTAACGCATCACAAACCTCAACAGCAGACATCTCAGGCTTCAAATCATAAGTAGCAACTTTTGGTGAGTTAATCAATATCTTCTTCATTCCAGGATACTCAATTGTCTTCCCTCCATCGAAAAAATGAGTGACATGCGGATATTTTTCAGTTTCAGCTATTCTCAATTGAGTTAGTCCATTCTCACTAACAACTTCGCCTAAGGTTTTCTTTATATCAAATGGGGGAAATAAAGTAGCTGTCAAATTAACCTTCTCATAATCCATTAAGGAGAACAAAGATATATTCTTCAATTGTTTAGAAGGAACATAGTCATATAAATTCTTAGAACCAACCAGCATATGAGACAATTGTCTAGCTCGATCAGGCCTAAAGTTCAAGAATACAACTACATCATTATCTTCAATAATTAAATCTGATTTAGAACTTTCAGAAGAAATGGCCGGCTTAATAAATTCATCGGTAACTCCTTCAGAATAGGAACTCTCAATATATTCAACAGGATTTGTAAATTTATTCTCTTCTGTTGTCCCTACCAAATACTGAAATACCCGTTCTCCTCTATCTCAGTTTTTATCTCTATCCATTGCAAAGTATCTACCAGACAAAACTCCCAATTTCCCGTTAGTACTCTTAACTACTTCATACAATTTACGAAAATCTTCTTTCGCCGAATAAGGAGACACGTCCCTGCCATCTGTAAAAGCATGCAATACGTAAGGTTGATTTCGTTCTTTACACAACTTAGCAAAAGCAAAAAAGTGATCCATGCTAGAATGCACTCCTCCTTCAGAAATTAATGACATAAAATGCAGTTTACTTCCTCTTCTTTGAACTAAATCAAAGAACTGAACAACCCCTGGTTGTGTAGCTAATTGATTCTCTTTAATCAAATTATTTATTAATGATAAACCAGTAAACACAACTCTTCCTGCTCCCAAATTAATGTGTCCTACTTCAGAGTTACCAACTTGCCCATCCGGCAAACCAACCGCGCCTCCCGAAGCATTCAAAGTAGAATTGGGATAAACCTTTAACAACCTATCTATAGTTGGAGTTCTGGCCAACATAGGCGCATTTCCATTAAGAGATGAGGACAAACCTCATCCATCCATAATACAAAGGACTACTGGTTTCCCAAATGACATAATCTAAACTTAGATTGTTTAAAAAGGTTACTTGAGAGTAACCATATCTCAAAAATCATTAATTTTCAAGCTCGCTCCCCCAACTAACACACCATCAATCATAGGATCAGCTAGATAGTCTTTATAATTAGACAAATTTACAGAACCACCATATAAATATTTCACTGAATCAGCCACAGACAAACCTCACTTATGAGCAATATGTTCTTTTATTTTTCTTAATTCAGAAGCAGCGGCCGATACCGCCATAGCCTGCCCACTACCAATAGAATCCAACGGTTCATAAGCAATAATTATTTTTTTTCATTCTTCAGGGGTCAATGACTTAAGTTCATCTGAAATCTCATTAATAGGATCTTTTCCACAACAATATACTACTTCCATGCCATGACCTAAAGCTGCTTTAACTTTATTAGCAATCACAATAAAATTTTGACTTAATTGCCGACATTCTGAATGACCAATCAAAGTAGCAGGAACTTCTAGCGAAGCCACCTGAGCTGCTGAAATTTGAGATGTAAAAGCTCCTTTATCTTCCGGATGTAAATCTTGAGCAAGAATCTGAATATCTGCTCCGATTTTCTGAGCGGCCTCCTTTAGGTAAATATAAGGAACAGCCAAACCAACTTTAACCTTAGGAGCATCTTTACTCATCAAAGACCTCATAGTCTCAAGGTACTCACGAAAATCCTTATAAAGGAAGTTCATTTTTAAGTTACCAAAGATGATCTTCATAAATACTTTTTATTTTACATCACAAAACTTTTATCAAAAATAGTACACAACAGCCGTTTAAAGAATAGATAGAATAAACAACCAAATAAACAAACTACAGCAAAAACAAAAGATTTGTATCTGAAATTAACTTGACTTACTCTAGAAAACCACAAAGAGTCATAAACCAATTGATCCCTGCCATATTTTTCTTCTAAAGCATACAAAGCTTTGTCATTATTATCTTTCAATACAACATATTGCAACGCAGAAAAAACAGAACATCCAACCCCTCCAACCAAAATGAAATTACTTACTTTCCATTCTGCCGGCGTCAAGAGTTTTGTAAATGCGACTATATTTTTAGCCTCGAATTTATTAGCCGCCATATCAATCCCCACAGCTACACATACATATAAAGCAGAAATCAAGCCAACACAAAAAACTAGAGATGTCATTCAAAAATGTATACATTTTCTGCACGAATAGAAAATGTACATCTCCCTAATCATTCAATCCGCCTTATCAGGCAAAGATTTACGATATTTTTTAATTTCAGACCATCTTTTCATAGAACTAGAATTTCCCATAATCCTAGAAGTAGATAAAAGCATAAAAAACAAAGATGCTCCAGTGGAAGCGAGAAATTTATCATTTTTAACCACAAACCAATCTGTTCCAGATGAGGATTGAGGAGGGAATTGAATACATGCAAAAACAAAAGCCGAGATAAATATCAAAAGAGCGAAAAATCACACCACTTGCAAACTACTCAATCGAGTAATTGAAGCTCTACATTTCCTATCAATCTTCGCAAGTTTTCTCCTTAAAATTTCCTCCTGTTTTTGAGCTTTTATCTCTTCTTCCGTTAATTCTGAATTACCAGAATTCGTCTTATTTAACTTATCTTCCACCATTAAATAATTCGAACCCTAAATTAACCCGATTATTTTTGGGATTTATCTTTCACAACAGTATGTCTAGGATTATTTATTCTCTTCAATACAGCTTCAAACTCTTCATTTTTATCATCTACCATCTTCTGCAAATCTTTATAAGCGCAATACTTTGATTTGTAACTTTGAATTAAATCAAAAGTTTTGAAATACTTAAACATCTTTACGGCATCATTAAGTCTACTCAATAGATAATCAACCTCAATCATACTCCCTGCAAAAGCATCATCCAACGCCCTTTGAATATCCAAAAACTTAACAACTTTCAAATTCAGTTCGGCAATTTCTTGAGACAACCGAACCCCCTGTTCATACTTTTTCAAAAAATAATCGTATTCGGATCCATCCTTTAAATCTTGAAGCGGAGGGACTTTTGCATAAATAGAACAATACCTATTACTTTCTTTTTCCTTGGCCAATAAATCTGCATCTATCTTTGCAGATTCGGCCTTCTTATCATTAATCTGGTTTAACAATACAAACACTTCAGCTCTAATATCTTCGCAAAGGTTTTTGTACGCCTTTCTCATAACATCATCGTCAGAAGAAATGTTTAAAAGTATTTCGCTAAGAGCAGGAACAGGATCTATTCCATTTAAGGAATCAGCAATCAAAGCAACTCTTTCATCTATAGTCTTAGTTTTGTCTAATAATTGACCCAACTTATCCTTATATTCACTCTTATTAAGCAACATAAATAAAGAATCTCTTTGATTCTAATTTTTAAACATTTTTTCGAATATATCAGGAGGCAAGCTAACCTTTCCAATTTGCTTCATTTTCTTTTTGCCTTTTTTTTGTTGTTCTCATAATTTCTTCTTTCTAGTGATATCTCCTCCATAACATTTAGCTGTTACATTCTTCCTCAAAGCCCTAATATCCTCTCTACAAATAACCCTATTATTAATAACTGCCTGAATAGTTATCTCGAATAAATGAGGATCTATATACTGCTTTAATTTCTCCACTATCTTCTTCGATTTTTGATAGGCAGAATCTCCAGGGGAGGACATAAATGAAAAAGCAGGGACAATGACTCCGTTAATCATAATATCTACCTTAATTAACTTACTTTCCTGATATCCAAGCAGCTCATAATCAATAATTCCATATCCATTCGTAACAGTCTTAATAGCATCATAAAAATCTTGCATTATCTCACTCAAAGGTAATTCATATTCAATACAAACCTGAGTATCATTTAAATAGTCTAAATTCAAATATTTAGATCTGAAATGTTCCATCAACTCCATAATCTTTCCGATATATTGAACAGGCACATTTACACAAACCTTAACGTAAGGTTCTTTTATTGAAGATACCCTAGTAATATCCGGAAGATCTGAAGGAGAAGTTAGATATATAGATTCTCCATTAGTCAACAATATTTCATATTTAACAGAAGGATTGGTAGCTATGATAGTTACTCCATACTCTCTAAATAACCTCTCTTTAACTATTTCCAAATGCAACAAACCCAAAAAACCACATCTACACCCAAACCCCAAAGAAGGAGAAGATTCGTATTGATATTCCAAAGAACTATCCGATAAAGATAACTTCTCTATAGCCAACTTAAATAAATTTTGTTGTTCTCCATCGACAGGAAAAAAAGAAGAATATACCATCGGAAGAACTTCTTCATAACCAGGCAAAGCTTCCTTACAAGGTTCATCAAATAAAGTCACTGTGTCTCCGACCTTAATATCCTTCAAATTCTTAATATTGGCGTTAACCCAACCTACCTCCCCAGCCCTCAATTCAGACATAGAGATCATTTTGGGCGTTTTGATCCCTAAATCAACTACATCGGAATTCTTTCCTGTTTTCATAAATTGAATTTTTTGACCCTTCTTCAAAACACCATCAAAAACTCTAATGAAGATAATCACCCCTTTAAATGGGTCATAATAAGAATCAAAAATCAAAGCTTTCAAAGGCATATCATCATTCCTTGAAGCTACGGGAAATTTCTGTATACAAGCATGCAATAACTCTTCAACCCCCATTCCCGACTTCGCAGATATACATACAGCCTTATCAGCATCCAATCCCAAATGATCTCTAATTTGCCCTTTGACCTCCTCTACCATAGCGGCCGGCATATCAACTTTATTAATTGCAACAACTATAGATAATTGAGACTTTAAAGCCAAAAAAAAGTTAGATATAGTTTGAGATTGAACTCCTTGTGTTGCGTCCACAACCAAAATAGCCCCTTCGCAAGCCGACAAAGACCTAGAAACCTCATAACTGAAATCTGCATGTCCCGGAGTATCAATTAAGTTCAATTGATATTTCCCTTGATACAACAATCTAACTGCATTCAACTTAATAGTTATGCCTCTTTCCCTCTCCAAATCCATAGAATCAAGCAACTGAGGTTTCATCTCTCGGTCAGAAACCGCAGACGTCATCTCTATTAATCGATCAGATAATGTGGATTTCCCATGATCAATATGAGCAATAATGCAAAAATTAATAATCTTCTCCACCAACTTAATTAATCCCAATCTATAGCATTAACTGATGATTTAGCTTGTTTCACTCTTTTATTAATGGCTTTTGTTATCTGAGACGCTTCTAAGTAATCAAAAAGATCTATTCAATAATTATCATGAACTACTAATCCCAATCCTCCAGCTTGTTTAATCACATCCTCCTTAATCTGATACTTATACCTAAATCTCACAACAATTGCAGTATCAACATTGGAAACTGACAATATATTTTTTTCTCCTCCACTTCCAGAAATTAATAGAGGAACAGCTTTTTCCGCTCTTTTTTTATTGTTATCTTGGTATTCAGACCTAGCAGGTTTCGAAGGTTTTATCAACTCTTGAGATTTATCTTTGAACCTGTACAAATATTTTTGAATGAAAGGGTCATATAATTTCCGAATAACCTTTAACTGCTTAGACAGGTTTCGAGGAGTCTTAATTTTCTTAGACATTACTCATTAAAAAAGTATCTCTTAATTTATTTATATACCCTTCCATACCTAAATCTACTGTTTTTATAGATCCTTCCTCCAAAGAAATTTCAAATACTTCTTGTTCACTAAATGAATTTTCAACAAACCCATCCACATAAACCCTAAATCTACCAGAGGTCTTAATCTTCAGCGAATTATTTCCTGACACAACAATAGAACTTCCTAATGAATTATTTTTATTTGTGTAAAAGGGTTCAATTTCGTTCAATAATCATGTTTGTTCGCGTGTCATCAATATAGGCCCATTTGCAGACTTATTATGAGCAGTACTTCCTTGCTGAGTAGATAAAAGCAATCCTGACCCTCTGAAATCTTCTAAAAAACATCCATCCACCTCCACTCTCGCTTCCAACAAAGGATCTCCATAAAAACAAATATCATTAGACGCCAAATATTTTTTATTTTTCGATCTAAGAATAAGACAGGTCATGGGTTTCCAAGCAAAAGTTTCCAAACTATCTAAATCCTGAACAGAAAAATTAGAAAGGAAAGAAGTTTTTCCACTCCTAATCCCAATGATCTTCTTATTTTGTCCAAAGTACTTTTTTGCAAAATAAATAAAACTTCCATCGCCACCTATAACAAATACATATTCAAACTCTCCACCCGCCATTTCCTTTCCCCCACGCTTATTCATATACTCTCGAACCTCATCAGCCAACTTCATCTTCTCTTCCGAAGGAAAAAAGTCTATCTTATAAGTCATAATATATATAAATTGTTAAGTTTTCTTATTTATTTTTCAACATGAAATTTTTTGTAATAACACTTGCTGCATACAGCCACAAAACTATTTCCCTTCTCAACAGATACATTGGAATCTATTTGTTCTTTATCAAATAACGCCGCTGATTTATTAGCAGGATTTTTGCAATATTCACAAACAGCCTTCAACTTCACTACTTGTGTAGCCATAGACAGGATTTTGGGCATAACTCCAAATGGCTCATTTCAAGCATCCATATCTAAACCTGAAATTATTAACTGAATTCCTTTTCTGTGAAGTATCTTTATTACATCGAATAATTCATCATCAAAAAACTGAGCCTCATCAACAATTACTGCCATAGGAAGTTTCAGATCTTTTAGGTTTATGTGATTCAATATGTCGAATGGAGATTTGATATTTATTGAAATCGCTTGTTCCGAAAATGCACCATATCTAGTAGATACAACTCCATTAAATCTATCCATATCAGGCTTAAAAACTAAGTACGGGATTCCCGCATGCTTTAATTTATCTATAGACAGCAAAAGAGAATTGCTTTTCCCCGAAAACATGGGGCCACAAAACACCAATATTTCCTCCCTAAAATTCAAAGCTCTTATTCGATACCCCAAAGCCTGAATTTTAGGTTCAAACTCTAAACGTTGAATTCAAAATGAACTATGTCTCCATCTTTCATAATATAGGTCTTGCCTTCCACAAATAACTTACCGTGTTGTTTCAAATTTTTGAAATCCTTATGCACCAAAAAATCATCAAATTTCGCGACTTTAGCCTTAATAAAACCTCTCTGTATATCTGTATGTATTAATCCTGCACATTCCACAGCCGTAGATCCGGTCTTAAAAGTTCATGATCTCACTTCTTTTTCTCCTGCAGTAAAAAAAGTACTAAGTCCCAAAGTCTCAAAAGACATCCTTACAAATCTATTTAGACATGTTTCTGTTCTTCCGAAAGACTTCAATAATTCCTTTCTATCTTTTTCAGATAAATTCATAATTTCACTCTCTAACTTAATATTCATTTCTAAAAAAGAAGCCCTTATCTTTTCTGCATATTTCTTAATTTCATCCAATGGTTTTTGTGATTCCGAAGAATCATCAGAATTTGCCAATAGTATTATCGGTTTATTAGTCAAAAAAGAAAAAATCTTCAGTTGCTCTTTTTCTTTGTCTGTAAATTCAAAATTACTGATTAAGCGACCCTCCTCCAAATGATTTTTTATCCTATTCAATAACTCCAACTTTGCATCATTCCTCTTTAATTTTCGAATGACATTATTTATCATGTCTGAATCTGAATAAATCAGTTCAAGCAATATTATTTCTGCTTCTAATACTGGATTTGGAGAAAAATCTTCTATTGTGCTAAATACATCTGTATCCGCAAAAACCCTAACTACTAAACAAATAGCATCAGCCCCCCTGATATTCTCCAGAAATTTATTTCCTAATCCCTCTCCTTTGGAAGCCCCTTTAACTAACCCCGCTATATCAAGAAACTTAACAAAAGAGTACGTGACTTTTTGGGGTTTAATCATTTCTATCAATCTATCAACCCTATCATCCTCCAATTTCACTACGCCTAAATTAGGCTCTATGGTAGCAAATGGTCTATTCTCTACCAAAGCATTTCCGTTAGTTAAAACATTGAATAAGGATGACTTACCCACATTGGGAAGCCCTACTATTCCCATAACTAATGAAGACATAAACTATTAGACTTTGAATTCTGAATATAACATGATTAGTCCGAAAAAACCCTTATTGTTAACAGGTATACAACCTACCAATAAATTAACTCTAGGAAATTATCTAGGAGCCATAAAAAAAATTGTACAAGAACAAAATAACTATGAATGCTATATATTTGCCGCAGATTTGCACTCTACAACAATCCCTCTATCTCTACAACCTCACTGTTATAAAGATATAGAAAAATACACCGAAAATATCATAAAGATGTATGTAGCATGCGGAATAGATCCTACGAAAACAAAAATCTTTATTCAATCTAAAGTAAAAGCTCATTTAGAACTTTTCTATTTTCTACTTACCCACTCCTCTTTGGGGGAATTACAAAGAATGACTCAGTACAAACATTTGGTAAAAAAATTCACTCCTTCAAATCAAACCGAAATGTCTTTAGTAGGCTTGTTAGTATATCCAGTATTGATGTCGGCAGATATACTTATATATGATACCGACTATGTATCTTTAGGTGAAGATCAAACTCAACACCTAGAATTAACAATAAATCTTGCTCAACGTATCAACTCCAAATATAAATCAGAAATATTCAAAATACCAAAATCTTTTAATCCTCAAGGAAATAAAGCAGGAGTGAAAATAAAAGATTTGCAAAACCCCCAAATAAAAATGTCTAAAAGTAATGAAAGCCATGAAGGAGTAATATTTCTAGATGACTCTCCAGAAATAATAAAAACCAAATTTATGAAAGCAAAAACCGATTCCGTAGGAAAAATTAATTTAGATAAAGAAAATCAACCAGGAATTTATAACCTACTAGAAATATATGGAGTATTAGTGGGATTATCAATTGAAGATAGTTTTGAAAGACTAAAAAACAATAGTTACAAAGAATTAAAAGAAATGGTCGCGGAACTAGTAATTAAAGAGTTAAGTGATATACAGAGAAGATATAAAAGTATTAAAGAAGAAGAACTTAAAAAAATAGTTGAGAGAAATAACAAGGAATGTTCAGAAATAACAAATAAAAAACTGGAATCTGTATATGAAAGTCTCTAATTTTCAGGAACAGAAATATAAAATTTATTACGGTTGTTTTAACTGGAATCTCTGAACCAAGTCAGGATAGAAATATAGCAGCTTTAAGGAGAAACCCGTGTGAAACAGCCAGTTTTAAAAATTCTCTTTGCTTAATATTTCAGGCAATTGTTTCAATACTTCATCTTCATCTTCGCCTTCAATAACAAATTGAATCTGAGATCCTGATTTAATTCCTAAGGACATAAGATTTACCATAGACTTGGCATTTCCTTCTTTCCCTTCAAACTTAACAGTCACTTTGGATTTATAAACACTCAATAACTGAGTTAACTTACTTGCAGGTCTAGCATGAACACCAACCGGATCCTGAATGACGTAATCAAATATTTTCATCGAACAAATAATAAGTATTAAGCTTTTTATTTTATATTATGAAAAAAAAAATAAAGCAAATTAGAGATATTCTTATCCTTAATAAATTTCAATCAAAAAGAAATTTAAGGAAGTTATGTTTGTTGGTCAGCATTACCAACCTCGTCTCCTGCATTATCTTCTATTGATGATTCATAGTCTCCCAAAATGTATCTCAAATACGAGGCACGGACAACTTAAAAAATCTTTTAATTATTGTGGTATTGATTCACGCTTACCTGAACGTAATACTGATAAGATGAACTCAAAAATATCCTGATGCGAAATGAAAAATATGATCTTGATTATCTCTTTTATGCGTAACCCCATTAGGTATATCTTTGATATTTCTCTACAACGATGAAAAAGCATGATCAGAAAAGAAAGAAGCCACTGACAAGCCCGAAAATATGATGAACTCACTTACCAATTCAGTCGTTAACTTAACCAACTCTCTAAACAAATCCATAAACTTTTTAAACAATACATACCCAGAAGATTTCAATCAATTACTTGCTGATAAAGAGCTAAATATCGAACAATCAGAATCATGACTAAACAAAGATAAGTACTTTATTATTGCTCTATATGAAGGATTAAAGGGTAATAAAACCACCTTTACTGATATAGATTTCAATGCCAGATGATATGAACAACGTTTTTTTGATTTTGCAATAGTAGATCCAAAGAAAAAAATTATGCCCCATATCAGATACCCATATTCAATAGGATTTATTGTTTTGGATGAATTCAATAATTACCGAAAAATACTAAATGGAAAACAAGAAATCAAAAACAATATAAGATTCGGTACAGCCAAGGTAATATGCCTACACTGAGGAAAAGGCTTCAAGACCTTTGTAAATGAGTAACGAACTAGCTTACGGAATATTCACAGATCTCAAATCTAAAAAATACATCGGGCAACAACATATAAATAAATTTGAGAAACTAAAAATATCGGAATGCAAGGAAATTATTAGAAGTATATTGAATTTAGAGCAAAACCCTTTAATCAAAAACAAACTGTATTGAATAATGAATTTATGTGATGAACAGCACGATTCAAAATTAATTCTTACTCTCATCTGAAGCGCATTTAGTATTAGAGTCTAAAAAAGCTTTAATCCAAAAAACATCATTAAGTCCAATTCCCTCAATTCTCAATGCATCTTCCATAGTTATGGGTTTCTCTGCATTTAATTTTTCTATTGACTCTCTGGATAAATTAGAGATAAATTGATAATCTTGAATAGATAAAAGAGATATTTTTTTCCATTTTTCTGCTTGATTTATTTTTGTTTCTTGCCTTTTAATATATCCTTCATACTTAACTCTAATCATCAATTTCTCTATAGATTGCAAATCTAAAGGACGCAAAAAATCTTTAGCAACATCCCAAACTTGATCATAACTGCTTGTTTCTCTGGCCAACCAAGAAAACAATGTCAAGGGTCCTTCTTGTCCAGAAGTCAACTTAAATTTAGAAGCATAATTATTCTTGAAAAACTCCAAATTGAATTCAATATCATTTTTCTTTTCCAAATATGTATGATAAGTTTTTGCATCTATGGTTCCTATTTGATACCCTATAGGCATTAATCTATCGTCCGCATTATCATTCCTCAAACATAATCTATATTCCGCCCTGGAAGTCAACAAACGATAGGGCTCTTTCACCCCTTTAGAAGTTAAATCATCTATCATAACTCCAATATAAGCTTCATCCCTCCTCAAAACCAAAGGCTCTTTCTTCAATATCTTCAAAGATGCATTAATTCCCGAAATTAATCCTTGAGCCGCTGCTTCTTCATATCCAGATGTGCCATTAATTTGCCCCGCAAAATATAAGCCGGATATCTCTTTAAGCTCTAATGTTTTTAATAATTGCAAAGGATTAATTGCGTCGTATACTATTGAATAAGCAAAGCTCTTTATCTTTGCATTTTCAAATCCTTTAAGACTTCGAACTAATTGTTCCTGCAAATCTTTATTTAAAGAAGTGGATAAACCAGCCAAATAATAATAATCATATGATCTTGAAATAGGCTCTACAAATATATGATGCTTTTCTCTATTGGGAAACTTAATATATTTATCTTCAATACTCGGACAATATCTAGGACCTACTCCACAAATAGATCCATTGTAAGTTCCTAGTTCATCCAAATTTGACATTATCATCTTTCTCGTTTCCTCAGTAGTCTCAGTTAAATAGCAATACATTTGTTCAGATAAAGGTAACTTCTTAGGATTTCTAAAAGAAAATGCAATGTGTTCATTATTCTGATCATCTTTCTCCAACACATCAAAATTAATAGAGTTTGCATACACTCTAGGGGGAGTTCCAGTCTTTAATCTCAATAGTTCTATATTCCAAGACTTAAATAAATCAGATAATTTATTGCTTGATGGATTATTATCTGGTCCCGAATCCGCAAACTTTTTCTCTCTA
>PVKC010010879.1:0-10882 GCA_004027635.1 Crocidura indochinensis
TGTGTGTGTGTAATTGTGATGTTACAGTAAATGACATTAGCCATGTTTGTTCAGAAAAGATCTAGTTAAGTTGATCCAAGAATTCTATTTCATTCATTGGGGGAAAAAAGGACAATAGCCCCTCCTTCTTTTATAAAACCAGGCCTTTCAGCTCAAGAGTCTCAAGCTGACCAATTAAAAAGTGAGTTTTGTTTGTCCTGTTTGACAGACACTGAGACTCTCGCTTCGTAGTCTTAGTTTTTCTTTTCTCAAGACTGCAGAAGGGAACCTAACAATTCTGAGTGGTTTAAACTTAAAATGTGCTCAGTTTGTCTCTTTTTTTCTTTTTTAGAGGGAATTGGCAGTCACACATGAAGAAAATCAGGTGATGCCTATAACAGACAAGCAGCTGAACACAAACTGCTATCTTTCTCAAGGCAGTATGTAGGAAAACAAATGCAGAAGAACTTAAAAAAGGAATGATGAACAGAAGGCCTTCGAGTGTGTCCTGACCAGGTGTAGGGCTCAATCCTGGTTTATTTTTTTAACACCCTGTCTAGATTTTCTATTCAGTCTGTCACTTTCTCATTACTGACCCAAATATAGAATTAACTAATCAACACACAGAATGTGTTGAGAGAGCATTAATTAACTATTTTGGCCTCAAACCTGTAGCTGGACATAAGAATCTGAAAATTAATGAAAAAAAATAAAGAAAAGAAATACATCCCACATTGATAATGTCATCAAACTTGACTGCTCGGAAACGATACCCCCTACCAACATGTGCTAGTTTAATTCTATCTTAAAGTGTTTGTGGCACATATTTGGCCAAGCAGATTCAGGATTGCCAATTTCTGATCAGTATGGAAAAAGATTTTAAAGGAAATGTATTCCTGCCCATTTCCAATTCTTTAAATCTTCATATTTGATTTTTTGACTTTGACAGGCTGGATTTATGAGAGCCAAAGGGTCAAATTTTTCCTCAAGGAGCATTAGGGGATCGAAGACATGCCCTCTTGCTCATGACAAGGAAAGAACAAGTCACAAGCTGATGACCAGAGAGAGTTTATTCCTTTAGAATAATATTTGTATAGGACCCAAAGAGGAACAGGGATATCTGAAACATAACAGGATAAAAACCCCTGGTACAGGTGAGACCACTGAGGGCCTTCAGAGTGTCCTGGAGCAAAGCAATATTGATAGGTATGATAACCAAAACTCTGTCAGGGAGGAGGAACAGCACAAGGTCACGTGTAATTAAGAATGATTAATTATGGGGGATTGCACCCCTCTTTAGGCTGTCCATCACCATCTACAATCTCCCTCTGAAGCTTTTAGCTTCAAGGAGAATTACTAGAACAATTATTCTATGGGGTCTTCTGGAACAAATAACTCTTTGGGTGTTCTGCAATGCTGAACAGAATCACAGAAGGTATCCAACATTCTCAGCCTTTATTTGTTTTTATTTTTTAATAATATTTTTATCTAAGCACCTTGATTACAAACATCATTGTAGTTGGGTTTCAGTCATAAGAAGAACACACCCCTTCACCAGTGCAATATTCCCACCACCAATGTCCCCATCTCCCTTCTCCATCCCTCAGCTGTATTCAAGTCAGGCATTCTACTTTTCACACTCACTGACATTGTCACCTTAGCTGTAAGTGTATTTATTTCTCTAACTGCATTCACAACTCTTTGTGGTGAGCTTCATATCAAGAACCAGTCTTTCCAACCCTCATCTCTTTGTCTCTAGGCATTATTACAATAATGTCCTTTATTTTTTCTTTAAATCTATAGATGGATGAAGCCATCCTGTGTCTATCTCTCTCTCTTTGACTTATTTCATTCACCATAATACATTATAAGAGGAGTCACTCCTCTAGAAGGTCTGTTTTCTCTAAGGATTAGCATTCTCAGAGAGCTCTTAACGTGTAGCTAACGCTTACATCGTCCAACAGGTCATGGTCACACACTAGCAGGTCAATTTCCTCCTTCTATACTTGTCTTTTAAGTACCTGTAGGAATGATTAAATAAATATTCAACTGAGTTAATTCTTCCAAATGAAATATTTCTAATTGACTTATCAATAACATTTAATATATTATTTTTAAGACCACTCACTATTTTGGTCACCATTTTTCCCCTATCATTGCCAGTATCTCTTATACTTTGTTTGGTTGATTTGGGACCAAAGTTCACCGTGCTTTGGGATTATTCCTGGCTCTGTGGTTAGAAAACACTCCTGACCACCTCAAGGAACCATTTGGGATGCCCAAGATTAAACCCAAGTAGAACACATGCAAAGTAAGCACATTACACACTGTACTTTTGCTTCTGATCTTCCCTTATTCTTTTAAATGATAAATTTCTTTGGGGTCTGCTAGAGTTTTACACATGTCTTTATTAAAAAGTAAGGCAGAAGATTGACCAGAGCGGTGGCACAGAGCAGTAAGGCGTCTGCCTAGCCGGCGCTAGCCTAGGGTGGATCATGATTTGATCCCTCGGTGTCCATATGGTCCGCCAAGCCAGGAGCTATTTCTGAGTGCATAGTCAGGAGTAAGCCCTGAGCATCACCGGATGTGGCACAAACAACAACAACAACAAATAAGGCAGAAATGATCTGTATATGCATGACTTCATGTCTTCCAACATCAATATCATGGCTTTAGATATTATTATAGAATTAAGAAAATGAGTTTTCAGATTAAATTATAAGATAGAAACTATAAAGCCTGACCAATAATACAACACATAGGGAGGCCGCTTGCTTTGCATGTGGCCAATTAGGTTTCCATCTCAAACATTTATATGGTCTCCAAGTACTTCCAATAGTTCTGGAGAGCACTGCACTACTGGCACTGCCAGGTGTGACCCCAAAACCAAATAAAATAAAATAGAAGCTATGTTGACTTAAACAGACTCTAAGGAACTTGTTTTGAAGCATTATAGTATCACTTGCTAGTGTTTATTCCCCAGAGATTAAACACTTGCAAGTGACAGACTTTGTCTCCCGGAGAATAACATGGCAATAATGGCCACTTTGCAATACAGCTTTAAGGAGTAGAAATAACACGAGTGAAGTGCCTAAAGAAAGGATTGTGTCACATTATAGGCAATCAATAATAAGAGCTTCTTTTATTGCTCAGGAAGAGAAAGAATTGTTCCTTGAAAATGTTGAATAATGAGGCAAAAAATGGGAAAAACCAATAGAGGTGCTGTCATGAAGAAATACACCCATCACACAGCAATGTGGCTGTTGCCCACAAACAAAGAATTTAAGATCACCATAAATCATCTCACACAGATCATTCAACTGGCCTCATAGGGCATCAGCAGTTCGAACTTACAATCCTGCTCCATATTTAGCGTCACAACACCAAGGTGAAACGACTAATCGACTTTCTGTCCCGAGAGCTTCCCCGGTCCTTTAACGCTGTGAGTTTTGCAACAGCGTTTCTCATCAACTTAATAACACTTGGTGAGACAAAGCCTTTAGACAGGGTTTTTATTTTACTTTATTCGGTGGCGTTTTTTTCCCTCTGTGCTGTAAGACTATTTCAAATTAAAATACCTCAATACAAAACACATGGAATATTTTCATTTCTTTATATGATGTGAGTGACTCACAGCTACACATATATTCCTGTGCAAAACTTACTTACAATGCTATCAACAATCATATTAAAAAATAATAATAAAGCAGCATGTGATAAAACTATGCTGTCACAGATTCTTATTCTTGTATATTTTTATCTTTCTCAACTAGATTTTTTTGTACATGTCATGCTGAGTATAACATTATTTATGCTTGATTAAAAGACAGTGTCAAATAAAATTAGTCCTTTTTATTCGCTTCCATAATAATGCCTAAAGAATCGTGTTATAGTCTTTATTTAATATACAACTATATTTGTGCATCTGTGTCTTTATAAATTGCAGTGAAAGCCCTCATGTATGATAGAATACAGCAACATATTCACCAAAGAACAAAATAAGTCTCCATACTAGATAAAATCTCTTTTAAATGGAAGGAAAGTTCAGCTATAAGCATATCTCTATGCCTAAAGAGATTTTACTTGAACTAAACAGGTGTGCCATTGGTAAAAATAATATTTTTATATATACAAAGGTTGGGATGGAGGGTTTTAATCTGAGCCGTATAGGGTTGTCTGTGTAAGAATATGTTGTTATATGTTAGTTACAAGAAACGGAGGGCAAAGAGAAGAACAAAAGAGAACTTATATCACCTGTGTAGGAACAAAGTTTTCAAGGAGTCTTTTCCAGATGGTGAATGAGTTATTGAATCCAAGAAAATTCAACATGAACGACTAAAATGGATTTTGGACTACATTGCCGAGGCAGCTGTCACTAAGGCTAATTGAAGGACATAACAAAAATTCTTCTTCTTTTTTTTTTTTGTGTGTGTGTTATAACTACACCAATAGAACAAGCAGGTGAACAAATGAACAAACAAAAATATGACACATATCTTCCTCATGACCTATATAAAGCAACTAATGAAGACTATGTTAGTGAAACTCTTTAAATCTGCATACTAAGATTTGTTTTACCAATATTTTCCCTGCCCCTGCTCTAGATTGTCATTTTATTTTTTGTTTTATTAAAATAGTACCTTCCGGTCCCTTTGTTGTTGTAATAATGGTCTCTCTCTCAATATCTCTCTGTCTCTCTCTCTGTCTCTCTCTCTGTCTCTCTCCCTCTCACACACACACACACACACACACACAGTTGTGTGGCTTACATATCATACTCTTTCAATATTCAAAAGTCCCACAATTCAGTTGTGTTGTACTAGGGATCACCAATGGAAACACGGGAATTTTATTTCAGCCTGTGAGTGTTGAATGGGATGCTCTGCCTCCTATCTGCCAAAGATTTAGTCTACCACAAAGGAATATTCGTAATAATTAGAGTAGATGTTCTTTGTTTTTCTTTGGGAGTTGGGGGAATACACTTGTGCTCAGGGATTATTCCTGGCTCTGTGTTTAGAAATTACTCCTGGTGGGCTCAGAAATGTAACCCTGGTTAGTTGCATGCAAGGCAAGTGTCTTACCTTTTGTACTATTTCTCAAGCCTCCCTAAACAAGATGGTCTTAATACTTAATTCATGTCCAGCATTAGACCATGTTTTTATGATTATAGGATAAGCTACACAATGTCCCACACAATTTATGCTTTTCTTTAATGGAAGAGCATCCAGATCTCCAGAGAGAGAGAGTGAGTGACTTCTTGGTTTTATGTTTCCCATTAATACCTTGATTCCTACACAACCCAATTGATATAAAATCTAAATAACAAAAACACGAACTGAGTTTCAAGGCAAAGTGCCAAGATAGGTTTTCTTTCTTGGATCTATGAATTAAACAAAATCTTCTTCCTGGGAGCCGAGAGGTGGCGCAGGAGGTAAGGTGCCTGCTGCCTTGCCTAGGACGGACCACGGTTCGATCCCCCGGTTCCCATATGGTCCCCCGTGCCTGCCAGGAGCGACTTCTGAGCGCATAGCCAGGAGTAACCCCTGAGCGTCACTGGGTGTGACCCAAAAACCAAAAAAAAAAAAAAATTACTTCCTAAAGTGTGAGAAGAGATGCTTTCCAGAGGAAAATATTTTAATGACATATAGCAATAAAAATCATATTTAATCTCTAAAAAATCAGATACATATAGTTGTTTCCAATAAGTGTTGTAAATTGATATTAAGAGACATATTCTAGCACATGAGAAAAGTCACTTAAAAGGAACGATTACTAATTGTTGCACCATAAAAATATAATTGGCTTTGAATAAAAATATTGAATACAAATAAAAATATCACTTTGTATTCTTGGCCAAGTAACTAACTTTTATGAACTTTAATATCTCTTCTTTTTTTTTTCAAAAGAGGAGGGTTGGAACATCTCTCTCTCTCTCTCTCTCTCTCTCTTTTTTTTTTTTTTTTTGGATTTTGGGCCACTCCCGGTGACGCTCAGGGGTTACTCCTGGCTATTCGCTCAGAAGTCGCTCCTGGCAGGCACGGGGGACCATATGGGGAACCGGGGGATCGAACCGTGGTCGGTCCTAGGTTAGCGCAGGCACCTTACCTCCAGCGCCACCGCCTGGCCCCTGATATCTCTTCTATATACAGTACTGTTTAGTCGTCTTCAACCACCAGTCCACACACTAGTGCTGATCTTCAGATGTAAAAGCGTTGAAAATATTAGTTTGCAGCCTTGGTTATAGCTGTTGATCAGTTGACAAGTGTCAGATAATGAGTGCAATAGGTTGAAGAGCATGTTAAAGGTTCTACTAAGATTTTCCGTGAAACATACTTATCATTAAAACACGATGCTTGATAAATTGTGTATTCTTTCAGTGCTCATACTTTATGTTATTTTATGACTTCAATAATGGCAAGCATGTGAAGTAACTGAGATATAGTTTGGTAGACATTGATTAAGTGTAATGGCATAGTGTATATATATATTAAATATATAGTATATACATAGTATATATACATAGTATATATATATTAAATTGTATAACAGCTTTAAATTCCTGTAAAGGAAGGAACTTGAAAAGTTAACTTTCATAGTTAGATGGGAATAAGAATGAAGTTGAAAAGAGGTAAGATATGTTGAAGCATATATAAAAATTAAAAAGTAGAAAATGTATGAGAATATACTAATTCAGAAAAAAATTGATCCTGAAGTGTCATTAGAAATGCATATCAATTAAAATATATATTCAAGAAAATTAATATTAGAAAAACTCAAGGCTTAGTCAATGGCTTTCTACGGTAGAAGATAATATGACGATAGGGCCAAATAAAAGTTTAAAACATAGAATTTGAGATTTCAGAATTTCATATGCCCAGAGTCCCCATCAAGTGGCAGAATATCAGGATAAGTGTTCTACAAGTATTAGAAATCCACAAAATTATATATACTGCTTTCTAAAAACTATATTTTAT
Organism: Crocidura indochinensis; assembly: GCA_004027635.1. Classification (NCBI taxonomy): domain Eukaryota; kingdom Metazoa; phylum Chordata; class Mammalia; order Eulipotyphla; family Soricidae; genus Crocidura; species Crocidura indochinensis. Next base: position 6,954 of record PVKC010010879.1, read on the forward strand.
AATATTTTAGAGTTAGTATTTAAAAAAGTAGATTTCCAAAGATGACTGAATGTTTATTGAATAATATTATAAGTAAAATACAATATAGCTTTAAAATAAACTACAAATAGTTGAAAGGAAGGATAAATAAACAAATTTTAAAGTATTTCCAATTCTTCTGTGAAATAATTTATTTTCATGTTGCAATTTAGGAGGGGGAAAACCTTAAACAACAAGAGAAACACTATATAAAATAAATAGACAAACAGAAGGAAACACTATAGGACAATACCTAATATTTAGCACAAGAGCAGGAATGTAGTTTGGACTTTGGTCCCAAGAAGAAACTGAGGGAGATAGAGTGGCAGAAGGATCCTCTTGTGACTCAGATGTGGCATTTTTAGATGAAGGTCAGTGAACTCTGAGAAGAATGAAGTCACTGTATTTTTTCCTGGTCAAAGATAATAACATATAACAAACACCACCAGACTGCAAAGGTCGGAAAGGAATTGAATGCAGAACTGCACCATACATAGTGAGTGAAGATGAAAATTCTGGAGATCCAAACAATATCATCCTAATATACATATATATACATACATACATATCACATACAAACTATTTATATAGTCTAAATAATGACTTTAGAAGCTAAGTGTTGAGGACTTTTTAGGAACTGAAAGAAACCACAGAGTAGAAATCTAATAAGACTTAAGAGAATATGAGAGCAGAAATGAGAAAACTTCAAAACAGAAATGGCAGAACTTTAAAACTTGGTAGGAAGAAATAGAAAACTCACTGGAAAGTTTAACCAGCAAAGTAATAGCTTCTGGGAACAGAAATGGTTAGCTTAAAGATGAGCTGCAGATTACCTCCAGACAATAGCAGAAGATATCTTAAAATAAATGAACAGCTGACAAAAGAGCTTTGAGATGAGTTCAAAAGACACAACATAAGAATAATCAGCATGCCAGAAGGTCAGGAAAGCAATCCCTATGATAAAGCATGAATCAAATATTTCACTACTGAGAAGTTCCCAAAACTGAAGAGTGCATGTACTCACAAAATGGTTGTTCAAAGGGTACCATCTAAAAGAGATGTAAATAAAAAATAATCCAAAATGCATCCTAATCGGAATGATAAAAATCACATATTATTAAGATAGAATACTTAAAGCAGTAAGATCAAAATTTAAATCACATATAGAGGCATATCCTTAAGATTTACAGTATGTATATCTCAAAGGCAACTCTCCTGACCAACAGGTAGCAGTGGGCTATAGTGGAAACAAAAAACTAAAACACTTAATGTATCCTCAAGATTCTTTACCTACCCAGACTCTTATTTAAATTTGAGGGAACAATACAAAGCTTCATGGATAAATAAGTGGCCAGGCATTTTAGATAATCAGAAACTAACTTTAAAATAGACAAAGTAGGTTTCCTTCTTTCCTTTGTGAGGCAACCAAGAAAGATGCCAGTGAACATAATCTCTTCAGGGCTTATCACAAGGTAGGTGATCTCCGCCCACCATGCAAAGAAAGCATTCCATAAGGTCCAACACCCATTCTTGATAAAAAACAAAAACAACATAGCAAACAAAAAAACCTCTCATCAAGATAGGAATGGAGAAATATAACCAGTATTGATGGAGATGTGTTGAGAACTATCATGCACTGCTGAATGAAAGGCTGGTTCAATATCTTTGGAAAACAATATGGACATTCCCCCCAAATACTAGGCACTGAGGTTTTGTATGACCCAGAAATAATCTTCCTAGGAATATACCCTTGGGCCTAAAAAGAACAATGCAGAAAAACCTCGGCACTCCTATGTAAACTGCAATGTTATTCACAATAGCCAGAATCTGGAAACAACCCAAGTGCCTGAAATTAGATGAGTGAATAAAAGAACAATGATATGTTCACAAATGAATGAGTTAAAAAATCACAGAGAGATAGACATAGAAAAATCACACTTATTTGTGGGATATAAAAATAATATTTTAATAATACCCAAATACAAGAAAGATGAGTGACAATAGGGTGGTCTATGGTAGAAAACTTGCCACAAGGAATGTGGGAGTGAAATTAGGACAAAGCAAGGATCACCACGACCATCAGAGTTGAAAATGATTGCTCTGGACATGAACTGGGTCCTGAAAATAGCTAAAGTGTTATGTATCAGACTTTTCAATATTGTAAATAATAATGTCTAAAAGAAAAAATTAGAGGGAGAGGAAAATATCTGTCATAGAGGCAAGTGACTGGAGAAAGAAGGGGAGAGAAAAACTTGGGGGTGAGAACACTTCATCACTGGTGTTGGAATGGTTGTTGGTTAATCTATGACTAAAACTCAATTATGAACAAATTGCAGCTGGGTGTTTCTTGGTGACTGAATTAAAATTTATTAAAAGCCTTCAAAAAGAAAGAAGAATACCTACAAAGCCATAGTGATAGTATCATAAGCAAGATGCTCTGCACATAACTAATAGCTTAATGGTTCAATTCCCACTTTTGATCCCTGGAATCCAAGAGTTAATATGTACTGAGACTGCCTGGAGTTATTCCTGAGTGTAGAGTCAGAAACAAGTCTTGATAACCACAAGGTGTAATTCAAACCCTCCCCAAATTTCAATAACAACAAAAGAAACATTATATCTCTTAAGAAAAGATTAGATGAAAAGGGCAGAATGCTAAAATAAAAAATAGTACACAATAAAACCTCATAAACAGACATTTCAGAGTAAAAAAGAAATTAAACTGCAATAAAAAATTCTGGAGAAATAAATCATTGAGAACATAGATTAAATAGGCAAAGCAATGATAAACTAGAAATAAATTAAAAATAAATCAGGATGTTACTAAACAAGAATAAAGGAATATTTTTGCAGCTGAAAGACGAAGTATTTCATATCGAAAGGTTCCATAAAATGTTCAGCGCATCTTTTGTGGCTATAGAAGGGAGTAAAATATGTCAGTTCTCAAAGTAAACCAAGTCATCAGATTTGAATTTTAGAATTGTTTTATTGTAAGTTGGGGCCTGAATCACATCTTCTCCAAACAACTCTAATTTGGCCATTGAAGACAGATACTCCCATTGTCCACAGAGTACTTTTTATCACATAGACTTTTTACCCAAGTATATTCTTGGAAATTTCTACGGCTATCTGGAATCACATCACAATACCGTCCTTTAATTGTAAGTCATGAGAAATCAAGATTGAGTCTTCTGGTCTCTGACCTCACTTTCAGTAGGGCATGGATGAGAGTCTGTGACTAAACCTTCCAGCCTTTTAGAAAGCAATTTGGAATATACTGTGAGTTTTTAGGAGGTTCTAGTAGAATTGCCCTTCTAGTCCTATTCCTGCTTTTTATAAAAAGCAACCCTGATAACAATCTCTATTCCTTGATTCCTAATATTCCCCGCTGCTTTCAGTCTGTTCTCTCCAGCTTGTTTCCTAGAATCATCTTCCCATTAAATTATTTGTATACTCAACTCCTTGTCTCAGCCCCCATTACAGAAGGCAATGAAATTTAAACTATACATGTGCTAATTTGCTATGAAATACAAATAAAAACATTAGTATAGTAAAGATAGTTTACTCATGTAAATGATAAAAAGTACCCAGTATGATATTATAAAAAGGATTTTTTTGGCTTGGAATTTTATGAGTTGCCTCTTTTGAATCAGTAAGACTACCTTGCTGCCAGTGTGTCATTCTGACTCAGTTTATCAGGACTTTGTCATCATTATTTATTATGGATAATTCTTAAGCTCTTTAATCTTATGTTCAAATGCATCTATAAGTATGTTCATGATCACATCACTGTAGTAATTAATATAGAAAAATTGTCAAGTCAAAAAAATTTTATACTACAAGACTACTAGAAATTTATGGTGTAAAAATATTTTTTGTGTTTTCTTTGTAAGATAATTAATTTTTTCATA
>PVKC010010879.1:10982-25374 GCA_004027635.1 Crocidura indochinensis
TCCATTCCCATTCTGTCTCCCATATCCTCCACCCTCTCCCCAGGGTCTTCTAGATTGAGTGACTCCCTCTGTTTCTGGTTTATTACTTGGTGATCTTATATCTGATTAGGCTTGGTGTCTCCATTGCTTCTCCCTCTGATTGGGAGGCAGGATTAGCTAGTTCGAGTTTTGTGGTTTTGTTTGGAGAAGAGTACCGTAATAGAGTGGGGTAAAAATTAAGTATGCCTACAATGGGCAGAGTCCTTCTAGCAGTTCTCATCCTGTGTTTGAGAGAAGGGGAAAAGAAAAGGTGAAACACCACAACATTTTATAAAGACATATCAAATAAGACATCTAGTGAGCATTGTAGTGATAAAGATATGCACCACATAATTGCCATGGTCTTGAGATAAAAAACATGACAGAGCGCAAAAAATCCAAGATAATTAATTTTTAAAATGAGTATGTAACCTGATTGGCTGAAGCACATCATAAATATCCCAGTTTCACCTAAGCTAAACAAAGTAATCTCCCAAAAGTTATTACAAAGGAGTCTCACCTGTATGAAATCTTCCTTGACTGTCCCATCTGAAGCTAAGCAGAAGGTCACAAACTTGCTTGGGACCTGACATCATTGGCTGACATCATCTGACATCTGAAATCATCATCCTTATCATCTACAATTACAATAGTACAAAAATAATTTATTTACATGTGTATAAACTCCTGCAGAAAATTTTTCAATTCATAACAGTAATACAAATTAGGGTATCTCTCTCTGTTGCATGCTTTCTGATTTCAGTATTTAGTGCTTATTAAGAAAAACATAAAATAGAGAACAGTTATTAAGATCTTTTGCCCAAAGTTGTCTTTTGTCATTCTTGCAGTGAAATCAGAACTTTGTTTATAATATATTTTAGTTATTATCTTTATTATTTATTCTTTCTCACCTCTGATTGTACCTGTTTTAACACTGAGCTGCTTAATATCATTATATATGTGTATATGGGAAAAAAGCTTAACAAATAATATAGTAACTAGTACTATCTGCTGGAGTGATCTTGAGGGACAACTCCCTACAGACAAAGGGGATCACTGTGTTTGAAGACTGAGATGATAGCCTGAGATATAGACTGAGATAAATAGTCTAAATAGAAAACAGAGCTCAAAAGTTGATTGACTCAAATTTCACTGAAGTCTGAGGGGGGGGGGCTCAAAGTCAAAGTGAGAGCAGTTCTTTACAAGGTGGGGTGTTCTAGGTAGGCCAAATGCAAGGAAAGAGCTCTGCATTCTATTCTCTCTCTCAGGCCCTGAAAGTATGGAAAGACTTTCATTATTTTTTTACAATTAATGTAATTTTAATTAAAATAATAATGTGTTCTGACTTTTTTATGTTATAATGTAACTTCTAGCTTATTTTTGATTATGCATACTATTTTATTAGTGTCCCAGTTTTATTGGTAAATCAAAGAGCAACAAATGTGTATTTGGGAAGAAGTAGACATAAATCTGAAAGTTAAATTTATTACAGTTACTTCTTTAGAAAATATATTCAATAAATACTGAACTGAAGCAACAAATTTGGATGTCATATGCCTTTAAAATTATGAAATAATCTTCACTGATGTCAGTCAGGAAATTCTCTTACTGGTAGAATTACTTCTCCAGTCTCCAGAATTATATCACCTGGGAATATTTTTGATTTCATTTCAACAATGGTATATGGTTTTGTCTGGACATGGTATTTCAGATGATAGTGTATAATCCACATAGGCATATGTACATGAGTAAAAGTCAAGATACTGTGTGGGCATGTCTTATAGAGCATGTTCTTCCAGGGGGCCTGATTATGGAAAAACTTTTCCCAAAACTTTCTGTGGGGGTAATACCAGCTCTTGGGGACTTCAGCCATTCTCTTCTCAGTTCTTGCAACTGCCACACCTGCAGTTTCTTGTCAGGTGTATAACTGAACATGTCACTGCTGGGATCCAAGCGAAAAAGAACACAGAGCATCCCTTAACCAGGGAAGACGCAAACTATCTCACAAAGACACCTACTTCTAGCTTTTTAATAAAATAAGATTGGATGGACACAGTGCTACAAGAAAATTGGAAGTCTTTCATACTCCTGTTTAGTGTCTTCACTACCACTCAATAAAAATAAAAAGTAGTAAATAATTTTAGTATGACTTTTACTATTACTTTTTAGTAAATAAAAAGATATATTTGGAGTTTTCTTGAAACAACAGTGAAACTATTGCTTAAAAATCAAATAATAAGAGAAAAGGGTCCTATTACTTTTTAATAAGTAAAAAGATATATTTGTAGTTTTCTTGAAACAACAGCGAAACTATTGCTTAAAACTCAAATAATAAGAGAAAAGGATCCTAACTTTGGGTTTCAGGTGCTAGCCAATGAGATTGCTAAATAAATTTAGTTACTAAAGTAAGAGTATTATTGCGCTTCATATTTAATTTTTGATCAATCATCTATTTTGGCTAATCGAGAACATCCATCTATACCTGTTCTTTAAGAATGTGAGGCATCAATCTGAGTTGGTTTTATTTATAGGCAGTTTTAGGTGCTTAAACTTAAGTAGCGACTGATGTCTCTCATTTTCTCAAAGGGTTTTGCTTCTGTTGAGTATCCAGAATGAGTTTCTTTATGATATTTATCTAATCACTATTCTCAGCATCTAGTATAAAGTATAGCACTTATAGGTGCTCTGAACAACTGCTTGGGCACACCAATGTCAAGTAAACATTAGAGCCTTTCTCACAATTAAGGTTTTGTTCTTCCCAGCATTTACATTCTCTGAATTTGTTCCTGCAAATCTTGCTAGTGGAAGGTAAGTAAACTCGGTTTACCCAAATGAAACGGATATAATTATCCAGCGATCCTGATTAAGTAGATCAGAAAATTAAAGTTACGAATTTAATCACCTAAGGGAGATGTTGCTTGCTGGAGGAATCTAGGCAAAATCACTTTCATTTATGCTTTCAAATGTACTTTCTCATTTGCATACTTAATTAGACTAATGAAATGGGTGGGGCAGTACTTACTTTTCCTATTTTAAATGTAGACTCTGAGAACAAGAGAAATCCAGTCTCTCACTCAAAGGAACAAGTCCTATGAATGAAATCTGGCTTTAGAAGGTGCACTTGTTGCATTTGGTCTTTGATCTTTCTACCACGTCCAGCACACACTTTCTTATTATAGTAAGGAATATGTAATGATTTGACAAGACTGCTGGAGCCACCTTTCCTCAGTCTTGTGTCTTGAAATAAATCACCTAAAACCAAATTTATACTTATAATTTACTTCTCTTCTTGATGCATCAAAAAAATTAAAGACCAATTATTTAAGTTTATTGATTGATTGACTGATTGATTAGTTTTTAGGCCACACCCAGTGAAACTCAGGGGTTACTCCTGGTTCTGCACTCAGAAATCGTCCCTGGCAGGCTGGGGGAACCAGATGGGATGTGGATGGGTTTGAACCAGGTCCCTCCCGGGTCTGACGCATGCAAGGCAAACTCCCTATGGCTGTGCTATCTCTCCCTAAAAAGACAAATTTTTAACTTTGCAGTCTTTCATCTTAATGGGAAATTATTCTGTACATTTTGCTAGAAGACAAATTGAAGAAACTACGGGAGCATCTTCATCTTCTTACTTTTCTGTAACATGCGTTTTTATATCTTAGTTTCTTCTCTCTTTTCAGAAAATCCTTCTGCCAGGGGTTTCATAAAAGAATTATACTCCTTGCATGCTTCTTCTTCTTCTTCTTCTTCTTCTTCTTCTTCTTCTTCTTCTTCTTCTTCTTCTTCTTCTTCTTCTTCTTCTTCTTCTTCTTCTTCTTCTTCTTCTTCTTCTTCTTCTTCTTCCTTCTCCTTCTTCTTTCTTCTCCTTCTTCTTCTTCTTCTTCTTCTTCTTCTTCTTCTTCTTCTTCTTCTTCTTCCTTCTTCTTCTTTTTCTCTTCCTTCTTTTTTGCTTTTGGGTCACACCCAGTGGGGCTCAGGGGTTCCTCCTGGCTCTGTGCTCAGAAATCACTTCTGGCAGGCACAGGGAACCATATGGAATGCAGTCCTTCCTGCATGTAAGACAAACGCCCTACAAATTGTGCTATCTCTCCAGCCCCCCTTGCGTGCTTCTAACCTGAATTTGATCTCCAGCATCACATCCAGGCTACTGAGCACAACTAGGAGTGATCCCTTGAGTGAGACTACAGTTACATTACCTATTTTTTCAAAACTAAAGAAAGAGCATGTTTCTCTGGTGAGTGACAATGTATCATTATAAAATAAATGAACATCTCTATAATAATTATCAACTCCATTTTATTTGAGAATCACCACTCATAAAGAAATGCAAACCTATGACAATAACAAAGAGGGAAAACAATGATTTTCATGCCCATTTTGTATATAAACTCTTAGGCAAAAAAGCATGTGAGGCTGAATTTATTTATAAATCTTTGTTTTATAGATCACAGATTCAACATTTTACATTATGTATTATTATTAATGAATTACAAATCATTATTAATTAGTGGTTTATGATCATAATTTGTAATATATAAATGTATATTTATAAAATATATAATAGTATAAATCACATATAATCACACTGTTAATTATTAGATAATAATTATAATCCTTAAAATATATATTATATATGCATATAGGATTATATAATTTATTTATCATAATTTAATTATAATGATGCATTATATAATAAATAATTATTGTTTAATAATAGTAATTATTAACCACTTTATTTAACTACTAGTCTATGTTTCATGGAAGATGTTGGTGTTTGAAGGAGCACTAAGACATGTGCTCTTTCAAAGAGAAAAATATTTAAGATACAATGACATGTATAGGAATATATTCAAACAAAGAAAACTTTTCTCATCGTGTTTATCATTAACAATCATATTTATCACAAGACAGACTTACAGACTACAAAATATCGATGTCAAGTCAGATTTGTTTTTAACTGAGACTACAGGGAAGCATATTAATTTTGGATCAATCAGTTGGAAGTCACATTTTTTTCCAAAGTAAAAGAAGTTAGAGATAGAATCAAGTTTTGATATGTTTTTCGCAGCAAAGATCACAACCTGATACAATGTGCAGTCGATCTTCCAAGCTCGCTGTGGTCTGATTCTGCTTGTCCTCAAGGAGAATCATTAGCATGAGCTCACACTATTGGAATTCGGTTTTCAGGACAAGGCAACGTTTTTTATGCCATAATTGCTTCCATCTGCTATGCTAACACATGTGCGCCTGCAATAAAATTTTCTAAAACTCTCCAAACTCCACATGCCCTCTTTTGACTGTGTTCTTGCTGTATTGATGTTCCACCTGCCTGCCGTCTGGGTGGGAATCTGTCTTGCAGCTGGCTGCTGCTTCAAGGGTGAGGAGTAGCTGGGTGAGGTATGATGTTTGCTGCAAGACGCCAGTGGCAAATTGAAAACAGACATTAAACCTCAGAAATCCAAAATTGTGGTCATGTGTATTACATCATTCTCCCAGCTCATGTCTCAATTCATTCCAGCAATTTCTTTTTTACTCCATTTTAATTTATAATTTTGGAGGGACACGGTCAAATAATGTTCTATTCTTGTTGTATAAATGTTTTATAAAAATAGATTAAAGAACATCTTCCTTGATCATATTTTCTTCCCATTAACTCAACTAACAAGTCTGATATTTTCATGCATGTGAAATTCCCTGTCCTTAAAAATAAGGTGTGCTTATGATTGAAACCCAACTACAAACATGTTTATAAGCATGGTGCTTAATAAAGATATCCAAAAAAAAAAAAAAGAGTTAGCCCCAGTACAACTGGGTGTGCCTCAATTCCCCAATAAATTTTGAATAAATATAAAAGTTGTTTGTAAATATTCAAATAACTTTCAGTAAAAAAAATAACTCAGAACTTAAACTTTATTATGCAACTCTAAATCACCAAATAAGAATTAGCTATGAAATACTTACCTGCATCTCGATATGGCTTGATATATTTCTTGATATGAGGGCAGCAGATTTAGAAGAAAATGATTAAGTTGGTCTGATGAGCAAAAAAAAAAAAAAGAAAGCATGAAGATATTTGTGTACCTGAATGTCAAATTATTTTGAATTATAAGCTTTTTCAAATGTGGTACTGTAGCTTATATTCTTGTAGTTGTGAATTAAGTGAGAAATTCTTGGCTGGATTTGGGTTCTGAAATTTCCTCGTGTGGGTGCAGTGAAAGTAAGCTGGGCTATATCCAGAAGCATCCTTGGGAACTGAAGATACTGAGCTGTTGGCTTCCTTGATCGAGATATGGATCCTCATTGCCATCAGCAATATGACTATTATCACTCTGTTTCGTCTCTAAAACCCACAGTTATAGATCTTCCTTAGAAATCGAATCTTCTTTAGAAAATGCTTTTTTGTGTGTATTTCTGCATCTATTTGTACAATATATATATATATATGTTTAGTTATATATTTCTGAGTTTTTTTAATGTTTTTGTTGTTAAGTACACTAAACAGCCATTGAGACATAAAACGTATACTGTGGGTATGTTTGCATGTGTTTTTTGCAATTCTAAGGATGCTAACATTCCTGCAGGAAGGTGAAAATGTTGAAGTCCAGGATCGATGGCTTTATTTGAAAGATTTATCTGACCCCTCTGATAAATCTTTTTGTCCAAGATATACCATTCACTTGAAATGGAATTTGAGCAAGCCCTGGTATTTAGTAAGACAGGGAAAGCAGAAGCAAAGGGGTATGCTGTGATATTTTCAAGGCCCCAAGAAAAAAACCTGAGAGACCAATGACCATATGCTAAAGAAGATCAAAGAGGTCATCCAATCCATCCCAGGAACATCAATCCTTGCCTGAGACAAGACCAGTCTCTAAGCCACACAAAACATATGAATATCAAGAACACAATAAAGAGTCTCAGGAGACACTCTCCTGTAACTCATTCAGAATCCAATAAACCTGCCAGAAAATTCTTGCACGTCTACTACCATTGTTTACTTTTTTCACAGAAATGGAGAAGCATGTGTTAGCATCTACAACAGATTTCAAAACCTTGATATCTTAAAGGTATATCATAGTTCTTTCAACAATATATTATGTATATTTGATGCATATTAACTATCTAATATACAATTGCTAAATTCTAAGAAGCAACCTAATAAATAGGCATATTTGATTTAAATATTTCCATTGCATTAATTGACATATTCTTTCCAAAACCTATTGCTTCATATTGGGGTGACATTTACCCTGAATTTTAGACTTGATTTTCACTTGCTATTTCTTTTGAAAATTTACAATATGTTATGGTATGTTATAATTAGATAAAATATTGTTTAGTCTTACTATTTTAATTTCTTAAATTAAAACATATATTTTAAGTATTAACTTACATTTTATTTTATCTTTGAAATATTTTTAAAAGTTGCTTTCTTTAAAATTGTTCTCTCACTTTTATAGGTATGTGGCATTTCTTTTTTTGATATTTCTTAATCTGAATATAGAACAATTTCTGGATTATGGATCCGTAGCATATACTGGATCATGAAATACATTTGATGTATTTATAAAATATTCAATTCTGAATGTATTGTTTTGAAAAAGCTGAAGATAATGCTAAATTATTTTCAAGGATACCAATTTAGTTGTTAATATTTAAAAGTATTTTTTTAAGACACAGGAATTCACAAAGTTGTTCATGATAGAGCTTTAGATATATAATGCTCCAACACAAATCCCACAATTAGGGCAATTTATATCTAAAATAATCAGTAAATATTTACTTTTATTATATTCTTACTAATGGTCAATATTCTCAGATAGTTTTCTTTATTACCATTCCTCCATAAAATCCCACTGTACTATAAATTTTTATTTCCTTGATTTCTGGTAAGACAGAAAAAGATGTATGTGATTATCACTTCTATGTCTTCTTAAAATTCTTATGATTTGACTGTTTTCTAGTTGTTTATGTATATTTGTATATTTATATTTCTTTAACTCAAGTTTTTTGTATTTGAGAAAGACTAATAGCTACTCTTTTGGAAAATAATTTTGGAAAAAAATTTTTGTCAAATGTGTGTGAATTTTTTAGTATTTGTTTTCTTTATGTTCTCTCTTGATAAGCACAACTGTGTACTTTTGACAGTCATCTTTCCTATTTTGTTTACCATTTTGAAGTTAGTTCTCTGTTAACCTATTTTTTTCTCTAAGAAGATAAATACATTAATAATTTGCTTCAAGTAGATCGAAAGCTTTGACTTAAACTGTTTTATGAAGTAGGGCTTGAAAGACATTTCACAAGGATATTGGATTATCTTATTTCACTGACCATCATTTACTGAATCATTTACAATGTCACTTATTTAATGTATCCATTTAAGTCTTCTATAATACCTTTAACAGAATGAAAAATAATGCAGTTATATATTTTAGTTAGACTAAATGAAATTACTTTATGTGTATTATATGGCTTCCTGAATTTTCTGTGTTAATTTAATATTTAGTTGCTTTACTACTAAATTCTCATACTAATTACTTTTTTTAGTCTGGCTGGGTGAGGTTGGGCTGTGTTTGTTAGTGTTCAGAGCTTATTCCTAGCTTTGTGCTCAGGGATTACTCCTGGCAGATGTTCAAGAGACCATATCTAGTGCCAGGATAAAACGTAGGTCGGTCAAACTTAAGTACATTACCAGTGCTGGCATTGATACAAGGAGTAAAGGACATTCATTCACTGCTGGTGGAAATGTAGACTGGCTCCACCCTTTTTGAAAAACAACATGGATATCCCTCAAAAAAAACTAGAAATTGAGCTTCCATATGATCCAACAATACTACTCCTAGTGATATATTTCAAGAACCCAAATACACCATTGAGAAAAGCTACTTACATTCCTATGTTCATAGCAACACTATTTACAATAGCCAGAATCTGGAAACAACCCAAGTGCCCAACAATAATTGAGTGGTTAAAGAAATGTTGGTACATCTACACAATGGAATAGTATGCAGCTGTTAGAAAAAATGAATTCATGAAGTTTGCTTATATATCAATAAATATGGGGATTATTATGTCTAGTGAAATGAATCAAAGATAGAGGGATAGACAGCATAATCTCACTCATTTGTGGGTTATAAGAAAAATGAAAGTTAGTATGATAATAATATCCAGAGACAATAGAAATGAGGATCAAAAGAACTAGTACTTGGTTTACTTGGATATTTTTTGTACTTTTTTTTGTACTTGCTACAAAATGTGGTGAATGAATTTATGGTATGAACTGTCCGATGTAGCAATGATAATTGGAGCTAGTCACTCTGAACAAGAACGGTGTGCTGAAAGGGGATAACATGATATGAAGGTACTCCTTCATTAACAATAGGGAAAACCACAGTGTCAAAAAGGAAGAGAGAGAAAGAAAGACTAAGACAGAGAAAGAGAAGTAGAATGCCTGCCCAAGATGCAGATAAAGAAAGATGGGTAGAAGGAAGACTGGGGACATTGGTGGCAGGAATGGTGCACTAGTGAAGTGGTGTATGTTCTATGACTGAAACTCAACCATGAACAATTCACAACCATAGTATAAAACAAAGTAATTATATAAAAAAATAAAATAAAATAAAAATAAGTCACTTAACCTCTCTAATATCTCTTTGGCCTCACTCATATGAAGTCTAATGACTTATGTACATTTATTTAGATTTTTCTATGTAAGCAATAATATAATCTGTGATATTTCCTCTTTCCAATCTTTATGTATATGTATTATCATATTCTTACTGACTAAACCAATTTATTGGTTTCCTAGAATCGCCATAACAAATTTCCTCTAATCTTGTGATTTTGAAGAGCAAAAACATATTATTTAAATAATTGTAGACATAAGAATTCTAAAACTATTGTATTTATTGCCAGGTTTGTTTTCTGGAATCTTTGAGAAAGAATTTATTCTATGTGTCACTTCTAGCTTCTGATAACTATTGACAATGTTTGAAAACAATTAAAATTCACAGATACACAATTCTCACCTTAACTTAATATGTCTGACATGGCTTTCTCTGACCTCCCTTTATTTAATTTATAAGGATAATATAACTTAACGTAGAAGCTATCTTAAATTCAGAATATTTCATCTTCAAATCGTTTTTCCCTTTTGCTTGGATGGTAACATCCAGTAATGCTTAGAGATTTTTTTCTCAGTGCTCAGAAGTTAATTGTGGCATTGTTTTGGGGAACCATATGCAGTGCTAGAAACTAAAGTAGACAATATGCAAAATAAGAGCCTTACCTTCTGTAAATATATGTTTGACTTACTTTAGATAGTCAACTACATCTTCTTAGATGTAGTTTTAGATCCTTAACTGCATCTACAAAAATCCCACTTTCAAATAAAAATTTTTCAGAGACCTGGGCTTGGAAAAACACTAGGGGGATTCATACTCCCCTCTCCTCCCTCTTTTTGATTCCTTCGTATGATATTGCAAATGGAAAATTGCATGCATAAATTTTCTGGCATCAGACATTTCACCAGAGTGTCTTCTTACTCACCCATTTTCCCAATATTTTCTTGCACCCTACCCTCGCCAAACCCATCCCACGGTAAAACTCATTTAAACATTTGCTATTTTGTATTTTGTGGACACAACTTTCCAAATATATATATATATACATATATGTATATGTATATATATATAATTTTGGTTTTTTGGGTCACACCTGGCAGTGCTCAGGGGTTACTCCTGGTTCCATGCTCAGAAATTGCTCCTGGCAGGCACGGGGGACCATATGGGGCACCGGGATTCGAACCGATGACCTTTTGCATGAAAGGCAAACGCCTTACCTCCATGCTATCTCCCAGGCCCCCCAAATAAATATTTAACATAAATCTGTTAATATGTTCATGCTTACATTAAATATTTCTTCTTAGTTATTATTTTATTTTAGACAAGTCCTACACATATTTTTTAGTTAGTCAATAGTTACCAGTTAATTTTATCACATCTTAGACCTTCAGAACTTTCTAGTCCCTGAAATGTATCATATACTGATTTCTTTAATAGAGTTCTTCAAGTGTATACTCTCTGGTTAACTCTTGTCCTCAAAATGCTTTATTTTTCTCCTATCTTAAAAAATATCTTACATATAATATTCATGATTGATGGTAAATTTCTTTCTATATCCTAAAATAATACTATTTTATTGGCTTTATAGTGGCTTATTATCAAATCTTTATAAATCATATCTTTTAGGTGCTTTAAATACCTTCCCTTTAGGGGCCAGAGCAGTGATGCATCAGTAGGGCCTTTGCCTTGCACACAGATGACTTAGGACAGACGGACCGCGGTTCTATCCACCTGTACCCCATAAGGTCCCCCATGCCAGGACCAATTTCTGAGCACATAGCCAGGAGTAACCCCTGAGTATCAATGGGTGTGGCAAAAAACAAACAAACAAACATTTCCCTTTGAGTTTGATATTCTAAAACTTCACTAGTAGGTGAGTCATTTTATTTTTAAAATTTCTAACAGTGCATTGAAAATAATTTCTAACAGTACGTGCAATAAGTACGAGAATGCCTTTATCTGGATTAACCATTTATATCTTCTTCGCTCATTGACTTTTTCCTTTTTTTCTTGTTTTCCTCTTTCTTGTATTTGACAGTAAACAGAGACCTATAGATCACCTATAGAGGTGAGTATTTTTTAACTACACTTATTACAGTGTTTGCTTTCTATCGATTAATTTTTTTGTTGCATAAAATAGTTTGTTCTATATTTGACTAGTCTTCCATTTTATTTTATTTTCCATTTTGACAGATTTTTATTTACTCTTTTTATGTCATTTAAATGAACTCTTTTCATCTTTGTAATATTCAAATAAAATTTTCTTACTGATTTGTTTAATGAAAAATTTACCATTGTGTTTTTATTTTTGGTATTACTTATTATTATTACTTTTTTTTGGTTTTTGGTTTTTGGGTTACATTGGCTCTTCGCTCAGAAATTGCTTTTGGCAGGCTTGAACACCATAGGAGATGCCGGGATTCGAACCACCATCCTTCTGCATGCAAGGTAAACACTACCTCCATGCTATCTCTCAAGCCCCAGATGTTAATTACTAATTTCTGAAGTTTTTATTTTCTTTTCTTTAGACTTTGGGTAATAGCTGTGAGTTGCTTTAAAAAAATCAATACTTGCTTCTTTAAAATCCTTCCATATAGTCATTTCATATCTGACATTTTCAATATCTAGAATGCTTGAAGATATGTTCTGTTTTTGTTATTTCTGTTGACATTTATTTATTAGATTTTAATGTTTTATTTTGAAGTTGTGAATATATGTTGCATATAACTTTATATTGTTTTTTATCTTCTAAATAAATTGAATTTCATGTCATAAACTTATTTTATAATATTCTGAGACTTTAACTGGGAATGTTTTCACCTTGAGAAGAGAATATATGTTTCCTTAATTGGGATTCAAAGGGTGCCATTAAACTTAGGCTACCTAAGATCCTTTCTCCATCATGTTTGCCACTCTCTTTGTTTTATGTGATGTCTAATTTGTGGGTGAAATACATACTCTATAGACTAATATTAATTCTTCCCCCAAATATGCTTGCAGGTTTTGACTAAGATATTATTATATATCAGTCCAGTATACCATAACAAACAAGCTTTGGTTTGACTTTTGTGAATTTACCATTTCCCACTCTCTATGTTGTACATTTACTACAAGCGGAAAGATATGTTTCATTTTACCTTCCATTTACACAATATAATGTTATGTTTCTCATAATTGGGTTGTCTTATTTACTTCACTAAGCATGAGTTATAAAAACTGTTGCGAAATCATTTAAAATGTGGATCTCAGATTTTGATTTATATTCCAAACTCATAGATTAGTTTTATTTTTTTTATTATCAACTATGACTCCTTTTTTAAATTAAAGATGTAGCTAAGGACAGTTCTGCAGACTTCTTGGAAGTCATATCATTCTTAAAACAGATTTTGTCAAGTGAAGTTTAAGTGAATCAGAACATACGGATTACACATTCATTAAAACACACACATGGGTTGTGAAATGACATAGAAATGTGTTTGGCAAAACCCATTTGGCACGTTTTCAAAACCAAAGCATTCAAGAAATAGTATTTAATCACATTCTAAACTTAGAATCTGGCCAGGTTTTTCACTACCTGGGAACTATATTTTTGTAGTATATTTATTTTTATAAAATAATTCACGCTCACTTAATTGTTAATATATTTATATTTTAATAAAATTAGTAGAAATAAATATCTCAGGCCTTTATTTGCATGACTTCTAATAATGATCAGCAAAAAAAAAAAAAACTACAAATGAACAAAGTGACAAAAGATCTAAAGCCTGATATGATCCCTTTCAAAAGAATGTCATGAGCGAGGGCAAGTAATTAGATAGGCAAACAAATTAGCTAGGATCAAATTCCAAATTAAAAGGCTATTTTTAAAATGTACAATTAATTGACCCAGAGGAACAGGAAGCATTTTGAAAAGACCTTTGATTATCACTTTAACTTTAGAGAAGTAATCATTGTCTCTCCCGGGATCTCGAATTCAAGCCATTATTTTCACATTCAGGTGAAACAACAATACCAGTCGCAAATGGGCTTATTAGACCATGTGAGATTACTTTGATTGAGAAAATTAGGCCTATTTTACGGAGTGCTTAAAGTGGTTATACTAAAACTTGTTCAGCTTCCCCAGAGTATTCACTTTACTTGGCTCTAATATTGTGATTAAACTTGTTTAAGTCTGGGTGCCAGAGCAATAATACAGAACGTAGCATGCTTTCCTTACCTGTGGCCTCCCTGGGTTTGAATCGCTACATCATATATGTCCATGAGCCCACCAGGAGTGATCATAAGACAGGGAAGAACCCTGAAAATCTCTGAGTGTGGCCCGTGTAACATTCACAAAAGATAATTTAAATTCAAGAAATTGGCAGAAACTCATGTTTTCACAAATAGATGGACAGTATAATCCTTTATCAATTATCTGCAATGAATTCAGTCATTTGCAAATTAACCTTCCCTTACTGTGACTGTGTGCATCCATTTCTTCATCCATTTCTTCTTCTTTTTCTTCTTCTTTTCTTCTCCTCCACCTTTCTTTTCTTCTTCTTTCTTTTCTTCTTCTTTTCCTTTCTTTTTTCTTCTTCTTCCTCCTCCTCTTCTCTTCCTTTCTTTTCTTCTCCTTCTCCTTCTTCTCCTTCTCCTTCTCCTTCTTCTTCTCCTTCTCCTTCTTCTTCTCCTTCTCCTTCCTTCTTCTCTTCTTCTTCTTCTTCTTCTTCTTCTTCTTCTTCTTCTTCTTCTTCTTCTTCTTCTTCTTCTTTCTC
>PVKC010010880.1:0-14338 GCA_004027635.1 Crocidura indochinensis
CTGCCACCTTGCTATATGAGTCTATTGTTTCTAGGAGCTTTTTGGTAGAGTCTTTAGGGTTTTCTAAGTAGAGTATTATGTCATATGCAAAAAGTGAGAGCTTGACTTCTTCCTTTCCTATCTGGATTCCCTTGATATCTTTCTCTTGCAATCGCTATGGCGAGTACTTCCAGTGTTATGTTGAATAGGAGTGCCGAGAGACGATGGCCTTGTCTTGTGCCAGAATTTAGAGGGAAGGCTTTTAGTTTTTCTCCATTGAGGATAATATTTGCCACTTGCTTGTGGTAGATGGCCTTAACTATATTGAGAAAGGTTCCTTCCATTTCCTTCTTGCTGAGAGTTTTGATCAAGAATGGGCGTTGAACCTTATCAAATGCTTTCTCTGCATCTATTGATATGATCATGTGATTTTTATTTTTCTTGTAGTTGATGTTGTGTATTATGTTGATAGATTTACGGATGTTAAACCAGCCTTGCATTTCTGGGATGAAACATACTTGATCATAGTGGATGATCTTTTTAATGAGGCATTGTATTCTATTTGCCAGAATTTTGTTAAGGATCTTTGCATCTGCATTCATCAGCGGTATTGGTCTGTAATTTTCTTTTTTCATTGCATCTCTGTCTGGTTTGGGTATCAAGGTGATGTTGGCTTCATAAAAGGTATTTGGAAGTATTTCTGTTTTTTCGATTTCATGAAAGAGTCTTGACAGGATTGGTAGTATTTCCTCCTGGAAAGTTTGAAAGAATTCATTAGTGAATCCATCTGGGCCTGGGCTTTTGATTTTGGGCAGACATTTAATTACTGTTCTAATTTCATCAATAGTGATGGGAGTGTTTAGATATGCTACATCCTCTTCCTTCAACCATGGAAGATTGTAGAGTCCAAGAATTTATCCATTTCTTTCAGGTTCTCATTTTTAGTGGTGTACAGCTTCTCAAGGTAGTTTCTGATTACCTTTGAATCTCTGCCATATCAGTAGTGATCTCTCCTTTTTCATTCCTAATACGAGTTATCAAGTTTCTCTCTCTCTTTGTTAGTTTTGCTAGTGGTCTATCAATCTTGTTTATTTTTTTCAAAGAACCAACTTCTGCTTTCGTTGATCTATTGGATTGTTTTTTGGGTTTCCACTTCATTGATTTCTGCTCTCAGCTTTGTTATTTCCTTCTGCCTCCCTATTTTTGGGTCCTTTTGAGCACTTTCTAGTTCTATAAGCTGCGACATTAAGCTACTCAGGTAAGACCCTTCCTCCTTCCTGATGTGTGCTTGCAAAGCTATAAATTTTCCTCTCAGTACTGCTTTTGCTGTGTCCCATAAGTTCTGAGAGTTCGTGTCTTCATTATCATTTGTTTCCAGGAAGCTTTTGGTTTCCTTTTTGATTTCATCTCAGACCCACTGGTTATTCAGTATGAGGCTGTTTAACTTCCAGGTGTTCAAGTTTTTCTTCTGTGTTCCTTTGGAGTTCACAAATAATTTCAGAGCCTTGTGGTCAGTAAAGGTAGCCTGCAAAATTTCTATCCTCTTGATATTTTGAAGATATGTTTTATGTTCCAGCATGTAGTCTATCCTGGAGAATGTCCCATGTACATTGGAGAAGAATGTGTATCCAGGTTTCTGGGGATAGAGTGTCCTATATATATCCACTAGGCCTCTTTCTTCCATTTCTCTCCTCAGGTCCAGTATATTCTTGTTGGGTTTAAGTCTGGTTGACCTGTCCATTGTTGATAAAGCTGTGTTGAGGTCCCCCACAATTATTGTGTTGTTGTTGATGTTATTTTTCAGCTTTGTCAACAATTGTATTAAATATTTTGCTGGTCCCTCATTTGGTGCATATATGTTTAGAAGAGAGATTTCTTCCTGCTCTACATACACCTTGATTAATATATAATGTCCATCTTTGTCCCTACAACCTTCCTGAGTAAAAAGTTAGCATTATCTGATATTAGTATGGCTACTCCAGCTTTTTTATGGGTGTTGTTTGCTTGATAATTTTCCTCTAGCCTTTTATTTTGAGTCTATGTTTGTTCTGACTATTTAGGTGCATTTCTTGTAGACAGCAAAAAGTTGGATTGAGTTTTTTGATCCATTTAGCCACTCTGTGTCTCTTAACTGGTGCATTTAGTCCATTGACATTGAGAGAAAGAATTGTCCTAGGATTAGATGCCATCTTTATATAGAAGTTTGGTGTGTCTTTTGGTTAGTCTTGTCTTAAATTAGGTCTTTCAGTTTTTCTCTTAAGCGTGGGTTTGAGTCTGTAAAGTTTCTGAGCTGTTTTTTGTCTGTGAAACCATGTATTCTTCTGTCAAACCGGTAAGTGAGCTTTGCTGGGCACAGTATTCTAGGTGAAGCATTCATTTCATTCAGTCTTGTCACAATATCCCACCACTGCTTTCTGGCCTTGAGTGTTTCAGGTGACAGGTCTACTGTAACTCTCAAGGATGCTCCCTTGAATGTTATTTCCTTTTTTGATCTTGCTGTTTGAAGAATTATGTCTCTATCTGTGGAATTCGTCATTGTGACTAGGATGTGTCTTGGGGTATTTTTTCTGGGGTTTCTTTTGGTTGGTACTCTTTGGGCATGCAAGATTTGATCACATATATTATTTAGTTCTGGAAGTTTCTCTTTAATGATGTTCTTGACCGTTGATTCTTCCTGGAAATTTTCTTCCTGGGTCCCTGGAACTCCAATGATTCTTAAGTTGTTTCTGCTTATCTTATCATAGACTTCTATTTTCATCTGTTCCCATTCTTTGTCTATTTTTTCCATTGTCTGTTCGTTTGTTTTAAGTTTATTTTCCAATCTCTCCCGCTGTATGGAGTTGTTATTTATCTCATCTTCCACAGCACCAATTCTACCCTGGTGTTGAGATCGTCCATTTTACTATTCTATTCATTTACTGAGTTTTTCAGGTCTGTTAGTTGACATGTTATTTCAGTTTGGAATTTTGTGATTTCTGTCACCATATTTTCTTGGTTCTTATTAGTGTTCTGTTCAACTCGGTCCATGGTTTCTTTGAGTTCTTTTAGCATCTTCCTTATTGCTTTTCTAAAGTCCTTATCTGAGAGATTGATTAGTTCGTTGATCATTATCTGATCATCAGAATTGTTATCTTCATTCTCTATGTCTGATGCTGGCCTGCATTGTTTTTCCATTGTCACACTAGTATTATGTGTTTTTCTACGTGTTGCGGTGGTATTCATTGGGTAAATGATGTGTGCAGCCAGACACCTCTGGTTCCGCCCTTTTGAGTGTGTCAATTTGCCTACAAGGGAGTGGAGTCCTCTGTGAATGAGACCTCTCAAAGGATCAAAACTTTGGCCTAGGCACACAGCAGAGAAGACAGTCCAGAGAGAAATGCTGGGCTTCAGTGATCCAGCACAGTCCTTAGTGTGATTTTTTTTCTCCTCTTGTTGCGATGATGTTCTTTCCTTAGGAAGAGCACATGGCCGCGTAGCGAAGTGGAGCCAAAGTGCTTTTCTGCAGCCTCTTATCAGTCAGCCCCACTAGGCAGGCGTGGATTCTCAGAAATCCCAGACTGATGTCACAATCAGGGGACCTTGCTTTTGCAAAGTACTCGCTCTTGCCGGTTTTCACTTTAATGAGGTGTTCCTGGGCATTTCCGCCCTAGAATGGACCTCTGGGAGAGCGAGCATTTTTTGGAGCCAGTTTGGCCCACTCCCACGATCTGGATGACAGCAGAGGACAAATAAACATAAAGAAAAGACAGGACTCACAGTTCTTCACAGCCAGCCCCACTAGGCAGGCATGGATTCTCAGAAATTCCCAGCCTGATGTCCTCCCTTATATTATTGAATATTGTGTTTTACAAGTATATATGTAGTTATTTTATGCGTTAAGTGCTACTCCACAGTGTTTACTACCATACTGTCATTATACCTAAACCAATATCACTAAACAAACATGTTTTCTGAACATAGTGGAATGAAAATAGGAATAATTATTGGGAAGAAAACTAAAAAACTTACAAATATGTAGAAATGCATTTGAAAGAAAAATTAAAGCTAAAATTAAAAATTACAAAGCAAATCAAAATGGAAATAAAACAAAAATTCTAAAACACAGCAAAAACAATTATAAAATCCATTCATAGATGTCAAACCAACATTAAGGGAGCTGAGAATTTTATATATGTGTATTTTTATATATGTCTTATATTTATAATATATAATTTATATAATTTTATATATGTGTATTATTTCTTAGAACTAAAAATTCATTTCTGAAGTTAGGGGAAGTTCTGCCCATCTTCTTTCCCCCAAGAATTGTTTTTACCTATTCATGGTGATTTATTGTTACATATAAGTTTCAGAAGTGTTTGATCTATCTTTTTGAAAAAATGTCATAGGTACTTCATTGAATCTATACAATGGTTTGGGAAGTATTGCCATTTTAATTATATTAATCCTCCCAGTCCATGAATAGGGGATATGTTTCCATTTGCTTGTGTCCTCTTTTATTTCATGAAACTGGGTATTGTAGTTTTCTTTCCCTCTTTAGTTAGTTGATTCAAAAATACTTTATTTTCTGAGGTACAAATGGAAATGGGATTTTTAAATATCTCTTTTCTTTTTATTTGTATAGAAGAAGCCATTTTTATATAATAAAAATGTATTATTTCTAGAAACTTTTTCTTAGAGTTTTTAGGGTTTTCTAAATATAGTCATCTACATGTCATCCATAAACAGTGAGAAAATTTTACTTCTTCCTTTTATATCTACATGTTCTTGATATCTTTTACTTGCCTAATTCCTATAGCAAGTATTTCCAGTACTATACTAAGTAGAAGTAATGAGAGTCTGAAGCCTTGTCTTGTGCCAAGATCTTAGAAAAAAAAGGCTCTTAGTTTTTCCCCACTGAGTAGAATGTTTGCCATGGGTTTGTGAAAAAATGACTTTGATAATATTGAGGAAAGTTCTTTCAATTTCCATCTTGAGAGTTTTTATCATGAATGGATGCTGAAACTTGCCAAATGCTTTTTCTGCATCTAATGTTAAGACCATATGATTTTTCTTCTTTTATTGCTATCATTTATTATATTTTGATTTTAATATGTTAAACCACCTTTGTATCCCTAAGATGAAACCTACTTGGTCATGGTGTACTATAGATTAGCAGTCATTAAAACATGATACTAGAATGGACGCAGACCCTCAGGACAATGAAATAGACTTGAATAACCTGAAACTGATCCTCAGGTATATGATTAATGGATATTTGATAAAGGGTCAAGAAATATGAAGTGGGGCATAAAAGCTTCTTCAAGAAATGGTTTATATACTTTATATATGTGTGATTTATATATAATAATGTGTTGGGAAACCTGGCCAGGTACATACAAAAAGCAAACTCATTTCACTTCAACATCATGCACAAAAATCAAGTCAAAATGGATTAAAGACCTTGATATCAGATCTAAATACAGAGGAAATATAGGCAGAACTGTTCATGACATTGAAGCTAAAGGCATCTTCAAGGATGAAACACCACTGCCAAGCAACTGTAAGCAAAGACAAACAAATGGTACTACATTAAACTAAAAGGCTTCTACAATAAGGAAATGGTGACTAGGATGCAACCTCACTTCCAAAACTGGAAGGTATCATTTTTATCCACCACCCCCCATTTCTGGATTGTTTCTTAAGTATCATTTGTTTGTTTTTTTTAAAGGTTTAACTCAGGGGCCATTATACTAATAAGGAAGGAAGTACTTGACCTTCTTGCTGCTGACCCAAGTTTGATCCCCAGCACCCCAAAGTATTCTCCAAGCCCACCAGGAGTTATAACTCAGTGTGGATTAAGGATTAAGGAATAAGTTCTGTGCACCACGAGGTGTGATCCAAAATAAAAATATACATATGTAGATTGTGGTTTCACAAATTTCAGAATTTCTCCCTTGTGGATTTTTAGAAGAACCAGAACTGTAACCTCTCATACTTGTGATTTTCCTGTTTATATTACTTCCCACAGTTCTTGGGAAACTGCTCATAATTATGATTGTCAGCTCAATGTCTCTATAAGTAATTGCCTTTATTACAAAAATTCACAAGGTTCTGGATAACAATGGCTCTTCAGAGGAGGGAGATATGGGAGACATGCTGGGAACAGGAGTGGAGGGTGGACAACATCGGTGGTGGGAATGCCCTTCATTCATTGTCACTATGTACTGTAAATCTGTGTAATGAACTTCAGTCACAATAAAAATAAAAAAAGCAATGGCTCTTACAGCTTCTTGTCATGTTTTACATGGTGTCATCTGAAATGAAGTTTTTATAATAAATAGAAGATAGAATAAAGAGAATATAGAGATTATTATATCTTAAGGGTTTTGTGTCATACCACAACAAAATAATATTTAATTAGAGAGCTTAGGATACAAGGAAGAAAAGTAATGTGTGATGTAGGAAATATTTGCTCATTAATGGAACTGTTCATGCAAAGTACTAAGAGAAATTTTCAAGAGGTTGAAGTTAAAACCAACTTAAATCAGTATAACATGGTGATGGAGGAAGAGAGATGAGAAATGGTGACAGCTGTGAAGAGTGAAGTGTCCTTATATTTACTCTGACATTTAATGCACAGAGATGTCACCCATTCCAGGACTCTCTTTTATATTTTATTTATTTTATTTAAGCATCATGGATACAAAATAGGTCATGGTTGAGTTTCAGTTATAGAATATACATCACCCATTACCAGTGCACATTTTCTGCCACCAATATCTCCAGTTTCCCTACCACCCACCTCTGTATCAATTTATCTCTCTTCTCTATTTTCCTTTTTTGACACTGTGGTTTGCACTATTCTTATGAAAGGGCAACATGCATATCATTTTATCCCCTTTCAACACAGAGTTATTGTCCAGTGTGATCAGTTTCAACAACTATCATTGTCATAGTGGACCCTTCTCTATCCTAAATAGCTTCACTGCTTTTTATTGCAAGCTTCCTACCATGGACTGGTCCTCTTGGACCTAATCTTTATTGTCTCTGGATATTATTACTGTACTGTATTCTTGGTGAGGCATTCATTTCATTGAGTTTTTTCATTGTGTCCCACCACTGGCTTGGGCCCTGGAGGAATGCTTGTGATATATCTAATGTAAATATTGTTTGTTTGTATGTAATTTTCCTTTATCATATTATGCTTTTGGTAGTTTAACTCTATAGTTTTCATCTTTGTGACTAGGATGTACCTAGAAGTGCTTTTATTTGGATCTCTTTTAGCTGGTACTCTTTGGGTGTAGAGGAAGTGAATGCAAGCATTTTTCAACTCTGGGAATTTCTCAGTAATTATGTCTCTGTTTATTGCTTGCTGATAGGGGTTTTCTTCCTGGACCTCTGGGACCCCAACGATTCTTTTATTTTTCCTCTTAAATTTATCCCAATGGTCTATTGTTTGTGTGTTCACTTATTCTAAGGATATTTTCCATGTACTGTTCATTTAAGACTTCCAATTCCTTCTGCTGAATGGAGATGATATGCAGCTCATCTTCCAGCTTGCTGATTCTGTCTTCAGCAGCTGCTACTCTGGTGGTGAGGCTTTCCAGTGAAGTTTTCACTTCACCTACCATGTTTCTCAGTTCTGAAATTTCTGTTTGGAGTTTTCTCATTTCTACTCCCATACCCTCGTGAGTCTTATAATCTGTCCTGTCCTTGGTTTCTTTGAGTCCTTTAAATAGCTTTAACATTTCCTCTCTAAAATCCTGATCAGAAAGGTTATGTAGATGGCTGATGTTGGATGTGTCTTCAGAACTAGCATCTTCAGTCACAAGGTATGGTGGGTTTCTGTATTGTTTGCTCATTGCAACCTTTGTGGTGTGGTGCTGTTGTTTTATGTGTTGTGGTGGGTCTCCTTGACTGGAAGAAGTGCACAGCCACAGCATGAAGCCGAGCACGGTGACTTTTTTCTGGGATCATTCACTTCAATTCAGTCCTAAATGATACATTTTATTCCAAATGCTGCCCACAACCCCCAAGTAGTCCCACCACTGCTGGTCAACTGTTCTTTTTATTCCCATCATGCTCTTGCCTAGGCTCAATCACCTCAGTTCAATGCAAACAGTACTTTTTAGTCCAAGCACAGCCAACAGCCTTGGGTCAATCCCGTATATTATAGGATATTTAAAAACTCCTGGCACCACCAAACAATTTCCTTCACTGGCAGCTGTAAATGTTATGAACATTATTCGTGCATTCAAAATGAGGGGAAAATTCCACTTAGAGACACATTTATAATTGACAATTACAATGTTTTTCTAGTGCTTATGTAATAACTTAGTAGTAATAAGACCATCTAAGTTTGACTAGTAGAGTCTTATTGAAAAATTACAAAGCCATTGAAATGAATACACTTGTTTATTCATTTTACAACGTAAAATTGTATTCTTTTGACTTCAGGTAACTACTAGTCAATGTTCTTTGCTCCCCTCTCTCTGGCTCTCAGGGTATGGTCAAATAGATTGCTCTACTCACCTGATGGAAACTCTAAGAGGGAAATCAAAAGTTTGGAATAGTTGGATTGTTAATAATGGATACCAAAGAACTTTATTCCAAAAAGACATCAGGAAGATGTGTACCCCAGGTCAAAATTAGAAATTAAACCAAGCTATAAACTAACATGTCTATCCAGTCCCTAGGGATCGACTGAGACATAGATGAGATATTTGTGATCCCTTCTATCTGTTCATTAAGTACCATTACCTCATGGTCCTCTGATCTCTCACTTAGTACAAGAATCCCTTGTAGAAAAACAAATGTTAAGAAAGAAAAGTTTTCCTATTTTTCTATCCCAAGTCATGAGAATTCAATTGAATCCTCTTAGGTTTGATTATTTCTCCATAGAAAAAAAAACCTTTTTTTCATATCCTGAAACTAAGATTTTTATCTCCTTCTGAATGAGCATTTTCTCCATATCCAGGAGTGAGGACCCTGTTTGAATTAACTTCCTTGTTTCCCCAATGCTTCCATACCACATTGATATCCATAAAAGTGTATTCTCTTTACAACAAAAGGGTAGAAATGACAAGCTACCCTAACTTTCATGTGTTGACACCTTAAACCATTCTTAAAATGTCATACTTAATCACAAGTATTGCTCATTAGTTACAAAAGTAGGGAGGTGTTGCTTTATGCTGTATACCTGAAGGTTTTGGTTGGTTGATTTGGGCAAAATTGGCAGGTACTCAGGGACTACTTCTGGCTATTTGCTCAGCTGTGCCCCCTAGAAGTGCTTGGGGAACCACTTGTGGTGCTGATGATATAAATGAGTTTGGTAATACGAACAGCAAATGCCTTAATCCCTGAACTATGGCTCTGTTATATCTTGAGTTTTGTTCTTTCCTTAACTTTATGGAAATTGTCTACTTTTTTTTTGGGTCACACCCGGCAGTGCTCAGGGGTTACTCCTGGTTCCATGCTCAGAAATTGCTCCTGGCAGGCACGGGGGACCATATGGGGCACCGGGATTCGAACCAATGACCTTTTGCATGAAAGGCAAACGCCTTACCTCCATGCTATCTCCCGGGCCCCTACTTTTTTAATTAAATAATTTTTATTTTGATCAAAGTGGATAGCAAATCTTTCATAATAATATTTTAGATACATAGTGACATTGAATCAAGGGCATTCCCACCATCAGTGTTGTCTACTTTAATTTGTATAAACATCTATGCCATAACATGGTCTGTATTTTCCCAAACTGAGCTTCAATGTATTTTGTGTGCATTTTAAAGTTAAATCTAAGCAAAAGACAGTGATTGCAATTATTATTAATGATCAGAGTTCTTATATCTGGAAGGTGGTTCCCCACTGGGAAATTGACAAGAGGCTGCTAAAATATTATCACCCCTAATAATTTTATATGACACAGTGATTTACCAAGTTGTTCATAATACAGTCATTTTAGGCACTTAATATTCAAAAACCACCACACCACCACACCACCAGTGTGACCTTCCCTTCATCAGTGTCCCCAAACTCTGTAGCTTGCCTTCATGCAGACACAAATAAATCTACTTCACATTGTTATAACACATAACCTCTACATTTTTTATCTGTCTTTCAGAATAACAGTTGAAATGTAAGAGTGCTAACTTTACCACCTGGGTGTGGTAAGAAATTAAACACACTCTGAACACAAATATGCATTCTGAATTAGCTGTTTTCAGAGAAACCAGAGACCATGCATCACTCATAAATTCCCTTGATGTTGAAGTGGAAAGACCTAAGATGCAACCTGTGCAGTAAGGTTGTACTAATGAGTTAATCTAGACTTATGGAGTTACAAATCCTGTACCAAGCATCACCTTTGTTGGTATTTTTGTGTATCTTTCTTTTTCATGATGCTATAGTTGTACCTAGGTCTTATGTTTTCTAATTACCATGGGGCCACATTTCTGCATTTCTAACATGTATTTCTATTTTGTTTGTAGAAATAAATATTAGCACAGTCATTACATAAATGAATATGATGGTTCTTCAATGATTCAGAATAGAAATATCAGATTATCTTGCTATTCTACAACTGTGAATATATTAAATAATGGGGATATACTCATTTGAAGAGACATGTTTGCATCCCTATGCTTATTAAAATATTATTTACAAGTCAAGTTGAGAATGACCTAAATGACAAGTGAGTAGATACATATGTAGTATATATTTCGTGTGACAGAAATTAGTTTAATAAAAAAGGCAAACATCAAAGAGATAGAGTAATAGGTAAGACTCTTATCTTGCATGCAGTCAGCCTGGCTAGACCCCCAAAACCGCATAGAATTTCTCAAGTCCCAATATAGTTATCCCTGAACAGAAAATCAAGATCACAACTCTGATTGCTGCCATGTGTTCCCAAAGCAAAACAAAGCAAGAATATAAATAATCCTATTATTTGAAACAATATAAAGTAACAGCATATAAAGTGCTAAGAGAAAGTCAGATACAGAAAATTATTCGCATTTATTGATTCAATCTAATTGAAGATATAACCAGATGAAATAATAAATAAATCAAAATAGTAACAACTCAGACTGTAAGAATAAAGTTGTATAAGAACTGGGTGCTAAAATGAATGAAGTAAAAAAATATAGTGCATAACATGCAAGTACCCTAAGAAAAAGTATTGCAATCCACAATGCCATAAATGAAAAATGAGAGAAATATTGGAAAATTTTCTGCCTTAGAGACAGGCTGGGAATGGTGTAAGGAAACTGAAGAAATTTTTGGCATAAAAATTAACACTGGTAAAGGAAAGGTGTTGAAGCATTATGGCTAAAAATTATTAACTAGTTTTTAATTCTGTGTCTCATGGTGATTTTTTTTTTTTTTGGTTTTTGGTTTTTGGGTCACACCCGGCAGTGCTCAGGGTTACTCCTGGCTCCATGCTCAGATATCGCTCCTGGCAAGATCAGGGGACCATATGTGGCACCGGGATTTGAACTAAAGACATTCTGCATGAAAGGCAAATGCCTTACCTCCATGAGATACCATGGAGGTAAGGCGTTTGCCTTGCGTGCAGAAGGACGGTGGTTCGAATCCCGGCATCCCATATGGTCCCCGGAGCCTGCCGGAGACGATGGAGCTAGGAGTGGCCCCTGAGATGGAGCCAGGAGTGGCCCCTGAGCGCTGCCGGGTGTGACCCAAAAACAAAACAAAAAAATAAAATAAATCATTAGGACTAGTAGTAGTACAATGGTTAGTGCAGGTCTTCTATATTTCTATGTCGAGTTCCATCCCTGGCATCACATACTCCCCAAATACCAACCTGGTGTGGCCATAGAGAGCCCCAGATATCACCAGGTTGTCCCAGAATGTTCCCTGAGCCACAGGATATGAGGGGTAACTCAAAATCATCTACTGAACCACTGCCATGGTTGCCCGAGAATTTTGGAGTCATTTAGGTCTTATGAGTACCATTTGAGGGACCTGTACTACCCTCCAAATTGATAAAAAAACAATTATGCTTACCAAAACAGAAAGAAAAAGGTAAAGTTCAATGTAGATCATTTAGTTGCAATAAAGGCTGAATGAAAAAAAATGATGCAAGGACAATACAATACATACAGAGGTTAAATATACACAGTATATTGGGGCCCAGGAGATAGCATGGAGGTAAGGCATTTGCCTTTCATGCAAAAGGTCATCGGTTCGAATCCCGGTGCCCCATATGGTCCCCCGTGCCTGCCAGGAGCAATTTCTGAGCATGGAGCCAGGAGTAACCCCTGAGCACTGCCAGGTGTGACCCAAAAACCAAATTATATATATATATATATATTATATATATAATATATATACACACACAGTATATTTGGAACTTATGAAGTATCCCAAACCAATATTCCTTTAAAGCTGATAAGGAGGAAAAAAGACATAAAATAAAATATTAGAAAGCCTCCTATATTGTAAGACATGTGACAGATTTATTTGTTTTTCTTTTTGTTCAGTTGTAGATATGTGTAAGCAAGCATGTGCAGCATTTTTTTTTTTTTGGTGTTTCTTACAAAATTGTGTGGTCACGTGCAAAAACTGTCTTACTTTAGCATACATAAAAATTGATAAACGTACTAATTCATTATGTGTAAAAACACTGTAAGAGATGCCCTTCCTGCTAAGAGAAAAGCAGTGACTGTGCAGATACCACATAGTGCTACATATCTAATTATGAGGCCTTTTCTCCTTTAATCATGGTTCAAGATAAAGCCCAGTTAAGCAGGTTTTTATTTGGCAGCCACTGCGATGAATTTTTTTAGAGCCTTCTTTATATCTTTATTTCTTAAACTATATATGAAAGGATTCAACATAGGGGTAACAACAGTGTACATTACAGAGGTTGTCGCACTAGACTGTGAACTGTGGGCTGTAGAACTTAGGTAGACTCCTAGAACTGTGCAGTAAAATAAAGAGACTACTGAGAGGTGAGATGCACAGGTAGAAAATGCTTTATACTTCCCTTGAGCTGATGAAATTCTACAGATGGAACAAATAATCTTAGAGTAAGAGTAAAGGATTCCAGTGACACAGACACCACCCAGAAGTCCTGATGCAAAATACATCACCAGGTCATTAAAGAAAGTGTCAGAACAAGCAAGTTGGACCACCTGTTTGATTTCACAGAAAAAGTGGGGGATTTCCATATCTCTGCAGAAATTTAGCCATGAAACCATGAAACTCTGTATCAAGGAATTCAGGGCGCTTATAATCCAGGATAGCAGAACCAACAGCCCACAATACTGGGGTTTCATGATACTCATGTAGTGCAGGGGGTGGCAGATGGCTACCAAGCGGTCATATGCCATCACAGCCAGAAGAAAGTTGTCCAGACCTGCAAAGAGCAGGAAAAAGCATATTTGTGTGATGCAGCCTTCATAAGTGATGGCGTTGTTGTGTGTCTGAATGTTCAACAGCATCTTGGGGATGGTGTTAGAGGTGAAGCAGATGTCTACAAAGGACAGGTTGGACAGGAAGAAGTACATGGGTGTGTGAAGGTGGGAGTCTGAACTGACAGCCAGGATGATGAGCAGGTTTCCAAACACAGTGATTAGGTACATAGAAAGAAAGATCACAAATATGAATGGCTGTAGCTCTGGCTCTTTTGATAATCCCATTAGAAGAATTTCTGCTATGTGTGTGTTATTTTCCAAGTCCATGACAGGGTTTAGGTGACTGTCAGGAGAGAACAAAATTATAAGGCAAATTCTCCAGGAACAATAGTATAAAAAAAAAAGACTGAAACTCTACTTCTTCTAAATTGAATTCAAAAATCCTGTCTAATCTCTCTTAAATGTGAATAAAATGTATATATTTCAAGGTTTAAGCATGGTGTTCATAATTAAGTACATTTGGTTCATTTTAAATACATTTCCCTAAAAGTAAATTATATTTATTTTGAGATTATGTACTCAAGGATTAAATACCGAGTGTTGCTCATCTTTCATATTTGTAGAGGCTATAAAGGAATGATAATCCTTGCAGTTTAATGATGGGCAAGCTGTATAGTCGAATTTAAATATGCAAATTACTACATGCTGCCAAGTACAGAAAATGAAATAGGTGTGAAGGATGCAAGTAAATGTCCAGTCAATAGAAAAGAGTTTTCAAGTGCAGAGAACTAATCACTAAAGGTTGTCTGGTCAGATAAATGTTGGCCCATGGAACAGTCAACACAAATTAATATCCACAATCATTCTTTCAGAAAACTTCTCTCAAAAGAAGATCAGAGAATGGATGATATAGACAGTGTTAGCAATAGTTGAGCAGAAAAAAATAGAAAAATGGATAAAGTTCTCAACCACTAAACTTCAAGATTTCATTTTCTTTGTCC
>PVKC010010880.1:14438-25373 GCA_004027635.1 Crocidura indochinensis
GAAAGAAAGATAACTCCTAAAAGTGACAGTATAGCAGATTTGTCTTGTGCTAGGCACCATCCCTGGCATCCTATATGGTTCACCAAGTGTACCTGATGTTATTCCTGTACAAAGAACCAGCTCTGAGAAATCAAAGAGTGAGTGGTTCAAGATATAATAAAAATTTGTGATTATTTGTTTAAAATGATGCAATAAAAATTAGAGTAATCGTATTTAAATCCCACTATGCAATGTCACACAGTGAGGAGTATTTAAAGTAAGAAGCTCTAAATAAAGCTATATAAATAAATATATTAAACTTTGAAATAGTAAGATCATTTCAAGGAAAAAACCCGTTAGCATAAGACTGCCTATATTAAAATATTTTGTGCAAGAGAGCTAAAGTACAGCGGGTAGAGCACTTCTCTTACATTTGACCAACCTGGGTTCAATTCCTGGCATTTCATATGTTCTCCCAATTAACACCAGGTGTGAGCCCTGAGCATAGCCAGGTATTGACCAAAACCTCCAAAAAAAAAAAAAAGTTCATGCAAGCCCCAATATGAGGGAGAAAATAGAGTGTTTTTCCTATGAATTGCAATAGTAGAAGAAAATGTCTCCATTGTTCTGAGTCTTTGTATTGAATATATAGCATAGTTATATATATTTTAATATATATCCCATATTAAATTAATCCCATATTAAAATGTGTTTCCTTCACTGAACCCCTCACATGTAATACTCTGTTTTTATAGTCTCTTAACCTAACCTGCAAATTTTTTTTTCATTTTTGTTTCTTTTCATGTTCACACTTGGCGGTGCTCAAGACTTAGAGAAGGGACTACTACTATGACAATGATAGTTGAAAATAATCGGTCTGGACAAGACCTGGGTGCTGAAAGGAGATAAAGTGGTATCTATGGCATCCCTTCATGAACAATAGTGCAAAACACAGTGTCAAAAGGAGAGAGAGAGAAGCAAAATCCCTACTCCAGAGACAGGTGAAGGTGTGGGGGGTGGGTGAGAGGAAAACAGAAGACATTGATGTCCTGATATTGATGTGAACTAGTGAAATGTGGTGTACATTCTATGACTGAGCCACAACTACGAACAATTTTGTAACCACAGTGCTTAAATAAAGCAACTATTTTTGTTACAAAAAAGACTTACTTCTGACTCTTTGCTGGGGGGGGGGTCACTCCTGGAAGTTTTCAGGAAATCATATGAGTATCAGGGATTGAACTGTAGTAAGTAGGATGTAAGAAAAATGCTTTAACTACTATCTTTACAGTCACCACATATAAATATTCCTATTTGGGGGCAGAAGCCTAGAGTGATAGTACAGAAGGTTGAGAGTTTGCCTTGCACGTGGCTGACCTGGATTAGATCTTCTGGCACCCTATATGGTTTACTAAGCATTCGAAGTGTGATCTCTAAGTAGATAGGCAGGAATAAGCTTGAGCATACGAGGTGTAGCACCCAACAACAACAACAAAAAAATACCCACAAAAATATTTTTTGCAAATCAATGCCTTACTTGCATTTTTTATTTGCAAGCCAATTCCTCCCATAAGGCATTCTTCATGAATCTAGACTTATTTCAATCACCTAACAATTATATATGTATTGCTGAGTCAACTAAATTTATTATCCTGCTAAAATTGATTTTCCAAAAGCAAATATATAAGACTAATTTTTACTTGATGAGGCAAGTTATGTTTTTAGATTACCTCATGTAACATTTCTGAAATGCCTACTTGAACTTACTTGGGTAGAATTGCCATGTGTGGGTGAAGACTCTGGAATTCCTCACTTTGTGGTTGGTTTTTGTGATTGAAGTTTTGTCTTCAAACTCGACAGCAAGATGCAGGGAAGCATCAGTTACTGAGTCAGAATTGGGAATCCAAATGCAAAAATTTCATCCCTTTTGACTCAAGGTAAGACATTCATAGAAATTGCATCTATAGATATATTTGTAGTTCTGTATATCTGCTCCCTCTATCTGATTATTATCACTGTTACTCTAACCCCTGTGCAAATTATCTCCCTATGGTAAATGGTACGGACAGAAAGGAATTCTTTCTGCCAATTCATTGTTCTCAAGAGATCATGTTAGAAGTCAGGTAGATTCACTTTTTCCCTTACTTTCTCCCTAAAGAATTCTAGTTTATACAGGTTGAATGATAAATTCAAAATACAAAGTTAAAAATCTTATCCCATTTTGGGGCTGGAGAGATAGTATGAAGGAAGGGCATTTGCTTTGCATGCAGAAGGATGGTGGTTCGAATCCTGGCATCCCATATGGTCCCCTGAGCCTGCCAGGAGCCATTTCTGAACACAGAGCCAGTAGTAACCCCTGAGTGCTGCTGGATGTAACCCAAAAACAAAAACAAACAAACAAAAAAGTCTTATCCCATTCTATATCTAAAGAGCCTGATATTAACATTAGTGTGAACTAAGTTATCTCAAAAATTACAAAATTAAATTTGATATACAAGATAACTACACTAACAACTACTATGACAATGTTAAAGAATGAGAGAAGTAGAATGCCTGTCGTGAATACAGGCAGGGGTGGGGGAGGAAGGAAGTATTGGAGGTGGGAATGTTGCACTGGTGAAGGGAGTATTCTGTTTATGACTGAAACTCAACTACAAACATGCTTGTAATCATGGTGCTTCAATAAAGATTTATTTAAAAATAAAATAAATTCAATAGACATATGTAATAAAATCAAATGTTGTCAATAAAACAGGAATATATAACATACATGACATATTTCTCTGCTTAAAAGACTGTAAAAAGAAAAAGAGCTCAAGTAAATAGCATAGATTAGAGTATAAAGAGGAACACTAAATAATAGAAAAGATTAACTTGAATAAAAGCACTTTAAAAAGACCATTAAGCTTGACATATGCTTACCTAGACAAACTGAAGGTAAAAAGAACAAAATTGAAATCAACACAAATATAAATTAAAATTTTAATTTCAAGTGATTTCAAATTTAAGACATTTCAAGTGATTTCACAGAAATACAAATGATCATAAGAGGATGCCATGAATTAATATGTAGAAACTTAGTAGAAAACAGATAGAAACATTCTAGAAACAAAATTTATCAATATTGAAGAAAAATAGAAAATTTGATTATAATATTAATTATAAGAAGTTTAAATCAGAATCCAAAAAATTCTAACAAAGGAAAGTTCATGATCATGTAATCCACAGGAAAATTTTATTGAATATTCAAATTATATTCCACTTGGTATATAGGTCACTTCTTTATTTATTCATGCTATTGTCCTTTAATCTACTTTTAATATTAGCTTAATGGTAACCTTATAACATTACCATGAAAGAGTTTCATCCTCTTTTATTTTAAAGGGTTTATATCCAAATCAGATAAATCTAGATAAACATAAATAAAATTGGAGTTGTTGGATACTAGGGAAGGGAATAATGGACAGAAATCCCTGTGGTATTATTTATCAGAAGTTTCATTTTTAATGGTAGATATTTTTAAACTAGAGGTGGTGGTTGATTAATACTACAATGTACAAAATAACGTCAACTTCTTACTTTAAAGTGGTTAACATAGTTACAAAATGAAATGTCAGTGTTAAGTATATAAAGAATTTCATAATATTTCTCTTTGGTATGTTTCCCTGCCTGTTTTCCCAACTAAGACATTTCAGATAGGGGGCGCTGTTTAGATCTGAATAATAAGAGTTAAGATGTGGGGACGATGTTCTTTTGCAGCTGGCTAGTGAGCATGATATTGGAATAAAGACAGATCCTCAGATCAGTGAAATAAGCTGAATACTCAGAAAATGTTAATCACCTAATTTTTGATAAAGGAGCAAGAAATCCTAAATGGAGCAAGGAAAGCCTCTTCAACAAATGGTGTTCACACAACTGGTTAGCCACTTGCAAAAAAGAGAGCTCAGACCCAAGCTAACACCAAGTCCGAAGGTAAAATCCAAATGGATTAAAGACCTTGGTATAAGACCTAAAACCATACGTATATAGAACAACACGTAGGTAAAACACTCCATGACATTGAGCATAAAGGCATCTTCAAGGAGGAAACAGCACTCTCCAAACAAGTGGAAGCAGAGATAAACAGATGGGAATATATTAAGCTGAAGAAACTTCTGCACCTCAACGGAAATAGTGCCAGGATACAAGAGTCACCCACTGAGTGGGAGAAACTATTCACTCAATACCCATCAGATAAGAAGCTAATCTCCAAAGTATACAAGGCACTGACAGAACTTTACAAGAAAAAAAAACATATAATCCCATAAAAAATGGGGAGAAGAAATGAACAGGCACTTTGACAAAGAAGAAATACAAATGGCCAAAAGTCACATGAAAAAGTGCTCCACATCACTAATCATCAGGGAGATGCAAATCAAAGCAACTATGAGGTACCATCTCACACCACAGAGACTGGCGCACATCACAAAGAATGAGAACAAGCAGTGCTGGTGGGGATGTGGTGAGAAAGGGACTCTTAATCACTGCTGATAGGAATGCCATCTAGTCCAACTTTTATGGAAAGCAATATGGAGATTCCTCCAAAACCTGGAAATTGAGCTCCTATACGATTCAGCTATTCTACCCCTAAGGATATACACTAGGAACACAAAAATATAATACAAAAATTCCTTCCTCGCACATATATTTATTGCAGCGTTATTGACAATAGCCAGACTCTGGAAACAATCAAGATGCCCTTCAGCAGATAAATGGCTAAAGAAACTGTGGTACATATACACATGGACTATTATGCAGACATCAAGAGAGATAAAGTCATGAAATTTTCCTATATATGGATGTACAAGGAATCTATAATGCTGAGTGAAATAAATCAGAGAGAGAGAGTGATAGACATAAAATAGTCCCATTCATCTATGGGTTTTAAGAAAAATAAAAGACATTTTTGCAATGATTCCCAGACAAAAGAGATGAGGGCTGAAAGGTCCAGCTCACAATATGAAGCTCACCACAAAGAGTGGTGAGTGCAGTTAAAGAAATAACTACACTGACAACTATCATAACAATGTTAATGAATGAGGGAAGTAGAAAGCCTGGAACAAATACAGGTGGGAGTGGGGTGGAGAGGAGGGAGAATTGGACATTAGTGATGGGAATGTTGCACTGGTGAAGGGGGATGTTCTTTACATGACTGAAACCCAACTATAATCATATTTGTAATCAAAGTGTTTAAATAAAGATATTTTTAAAAATCAGGTAATTTCCAAATAACATTATAGGGGCATTTGAAAAATCAATTAAATTATAATAATTGATATCTTAAAACAGTTAAATTTGAACTCCATGTTATATAGCAAAATTATATTTGCACTCCTATGCTCATAGCTACACTCTAGAGTCCAGTAGTCGGCAACCTTTTTTTTCAACTGAGCCAAATCTCGCCAAAACCACGATTGAAATTTATTTTGAGAGCCACATTTTTAATTTTTGGTTTTTGGGTTTTTTTTGTTTTTGTCGTTGTTTTGGGGTTTTTTTGGGGGGATAGCGCTCAGGGATTACTCCTGTCTCTATGCTCAGAAATCGCCCCTGGCAGGCACAGGGGACCATATGGCATGCTGGTATTCGAACCACCGTCCTTCTGCATGAAAGGCAAATGCCCCATCTCCATGCTATCTCTCCAGCCCTGGAAGCCACATTTTTAAAACCGAAAATATATAGGATGGTACACTGTTTTTAGTTTCAATAAGTTTTTATTGAGAATATTCTGCATGCAAGTATCCACATAGGTTGGGAGGATACAAATAACACAACTAATAAAACAAAAACTTTAGAATGATATTATCGATAACGTTAAATTCCATAAAATTTGCCTTACAATGTAGAGAATATTACATCCTGACAATGACTGACAAAGTCACAAACACTAATGTGAACACTGGCCTTGCATTTCCTTGGATAGTTTGAATAAGTCAGGTTTGCATGTTGTTGTTTTTAATGTTAGGCATGATTCCAGGTTCTCATCGATGAGACGATTTCTCAATTTACTCTTGATAAGATTCATGCTTGTAAATGATTGTTCACATAAATATGTAGGCCCGAACAAGGAAAGAACAGCAAACGCTAGTTTTTAGTTTTATATGAGTCAGAAATACTATTACAGCTGTTAAAAATCAACATATCTTCCTTCTCCAGGTCTTTCAAAGCAGACCACTTGTGCTGTGAACCAAGTTCACATTTGTGTTTCCCCAATCTTTCTAACTTAGCACAAAGACATTCAAATTTCAAGCTCCACAATTCTTTGTTTTTTAAATCCAGCAATTGCATTTCAAAGTTGCCAATGTCGATATTAAAGGGAGAAAAATTTAATTCTGTTATAGTGGTATACAGAGGTTTTTAACAAAGGCCAATGTCGCTTTGTTATTTCTGAAATTCTGAATCCTCTTGAGAAAAGCTTCACTCATATTTAAAAGTGCTGTTTTAAAATAGGTAATATCTATATCAGAATTATTTTCTTGACAATGTTTCAACAGGCTTGAAAGGAGAATCAAAGTTTCTCTGTCAAAATCTTGAGCAAAAACAGATAATTTGTTTTCAAATGAAATAAATTCTTGTATTTTGTGTTTTAAATTGTGTTTCCTTTCCCCTGTAGTTTATGATTAAGTGATTTAGCTGTGAAGTAACATTCACCATGAAATACAGTTTTTGAATCCACTGACCGTTTGTTAATTCTGGATAGTGAATACCCTTCTAGAGGAAAAATGCTTTGATTTCTGATAATAAGGAAGCAAAATGTTTCAAAACGTTTCCTCTTGATAACCAAAATGTGCTGAAATTTTGAAACCCTACAATATGGAGATGAAACAGGTAAAAGAGAAAAACCTTTTTAACAATTTTTAAAAGCAAGGACAGTGTTCCAGAGAAAAGTAGTGATTTCACTGAAAGGAAAAAGCACACACTTTTAGTGTGTGCTGCAAGAAACCAAACTAAAATACACACAAAAACAAAAACGGCACTTTGTTAAAGGCATATGATATATCTATCATAAAGGAATTATGATAGAGTGCCTGAAACATTTTAAAAATAATTTTTAATTTAAGCATATTTGTTACAAAATTATTCATACTTGAGTTTCAATCATAGAATGTACACCACCCTTCACCAGTGCACTTTTCCCACCACCAGTGTCCCTTGTTTCCTTCCCCTTCACCCTCCTCTGCCTATGTCAGGGGCAGGCATTTTGCGCTTTTCTCTCTTTCATTTCCTTTATGACACTGAGGTTTGAAAATTTTCCTTTATGACACCGTGGTTTGCAATATTGTTAATTAAAGGGTACCATGCATGTCACTTATCTATTTTCAGCATCCAGTTCTTGTCCAGAGTGGTATATTCCAACTATCAATGTCATAATGTACCTTTCTCTATTCTAACTGAACTCACCACTTTTTATGGCAAGTTTCCTATCATGGACTAGTCCTCCTGTCCCTGATCCCTATTTTTTCTAGATATTATTACCATATTGCCATTTATTATTCTTTTTTTTTTGTGTTGTATTGTTTTTTTTGGGGGTGCCACACCCGGTGACGCTCAGGGGTTATTCCTGGCTATTCGCTCAGAAGTCGCTCCTGGCAGGCACGGGGGACCATATGGGGAACCGGGGGATCGAACCGCGGTCCGTCCTAGGTTAGTGCAGGCACCTTATCTCCAGCGCCACCGCCCGGCCCCCCATTTATTATTCTTATATGCCACAAATGATTATTCTCTGTCTACACCTCTACTTCTGGCTCATTTCACTCAGAATAATAATCTGATGTGTTGATGTATGTACAGATGATGCATTGTGCATGGCTCAGTGTTTTTGTGTAGTCACAAGAAACAGAACTTGCACACCCATACATTGCATCTACTCATTGTATGATAAACTGGATTCAAAAAACTCCCTGCTGAACTAAACTCTATGACAGATGACACAGAAAAGATAATTTATGAAATTCACAATTGTGATCAAATCCATGCTATTATTCCCCTGGGTGAGAGTATGGATGCCTTCTACTAGCATCTTATCCATGAAGAAGTGAAGTGACTGTTAAGGGGAAGGGTGCTCTCTCTCACCTTATTAACAAGAGGGAAGAAGTACTGCAGTTCCTGTGAGAGCAGAACTCTGACTTTGTACAGCCCCAGTTCGACAAGTATTGGGTAGGAATGTATTTGGCAGACATTGTTCATTTTCTCTATGAATTTAATATTTCTCTGCAGGGGAGTTTCGCAAGTGAGACATAAAATGGATGTGTTCAAAAAAGAATCTGATTCTGGGATAGCTGTGTCTGAGAAGGAGATATTGAAATGTCTCCACTCTTGCAAATAATTTCTTATTGGCACTTATATTATGAAGAAAGTCATAATCAATATGAAGAACAGCATTTAAGGTCATTACCTCACAACTTTAATCATGAGTACTCTGAACATGAGAATCTACGGAAAAGAAAACTCTGGGTTGAGAATCCCTTCATGGAAGATGCCCACTCTTGTGCAAAATAAAATATGTGTTTAAAGATCACTCCAGGCACTGTATTTCTAAACCCCACCCAACCTGGTCTGAAGAAGCAGGGTAGCAGGAAAGAAATAATAAACCAAGCTAGTTAGGAAAGAATGGTCATGGAGTCCATGGCCTTTTACCGTGTACTCTCTCCCTGGAGCCCAAAAAGCTAGAACACCTCTTTCTTTATTAAAACCAATTCCCTATACCAGGAGGCTTCAGGTCAAGAGAGAGACAAAAATACATATTCAGTGGACTTTTACATATCAAAAGAAAGAGGTTTTTGTTTAGGGTTGATACTGGGTATCATCTTACACTCTTGGAGCTGGCCTCCGGGGCTGCACACAGGGCGCACACTAACAGAAGCTAGGAGCAGAGTCCTGACTCCTGGAGCAGCTCGCACACAGAAGAGCCAAATTAAAAGTGTAAAGAGCCACATGAGGCTCGCGAGCCGCAGGTTGCCGACCACTGCTCTACACAATAGCCCAAACTTGGAATCCGCCTAAATACCAAACAGTATGTCTATCCTTTTCTATGGTTGAAGTAGACATAAAATGGGCCTAATCATGCTACAAACAGTGAGAAATTCTGCTCTGATTTGAAAATTGAGAAGAAACAACTAACAATAATATTAATAATGAGGGACACAAATTATGCAAGATTTTGAATCATTTGCCTTTCACTGTCTCATCTTAATGTCTTCTGAATTGTTTCTAAATATTTTGTTTTTTGTTTTTGTTTTTTTTGTTTTTGGGTCACACCCGGCAGTGCTCAGGGGTTACTCCTGGCTCCATGCTCAGAAATCACTCCTGGCAGGCACGGGGGACCATATGGGGCACCGGGATTCGAACCGATGACCTTTTGCATGAAAGGCAAACGCCTTACCTCCATGCTATCTCCCGGGCCCCAATAATATCTTTCTTTTTTGGGGGGGGGGTCACACCCGGCAGTGCTCAGGGGTTACTCCTGGCTCCATGCTCAGAATTTGCTCCTGGCAGGCATGGGGGACCATATGGGGCACCGGGGTTCGAACCGATGACCTTTTGCATGAAAGGCAAATGCCTTACCTCCATGCTATCTCCCGGGCCCTGCTTCTAAATATTTTATTATGTCACAGAACACAAGGTTAAAGAGTTCCTTCTTACAGTTATTCTGCATAATTTACACAAGCATTCTCCCATTGGCCTTTTTCAAGGTATGTCACACTACTGACCATTCCCACCATAGATAATTGGTGTGATTTTTTACATGACTGAAATCCAACCACAATCATGTTTGTAATCAAGGTTTTTAAATAAAGATATTAATTTAAGATTTAAAAAGAGAGCATTAGCAGCTAGAAGTTAAAAAATGTTGGGCCAGAAGATAGCATAGTGGTAGGGCTTTTACCTAAGGGGAAAAAGAAAAGATAATTGGTATTAAATGGCAGATGGTGATGTCAGGCATTGGTTTTCTGGAGTACTTGGACATCTCAGAGAGGATGCTATTAGCCTGAGGCTAAGCTCCAAGAGAGTTTTGCTTTCCAAATACATAATTATCAGAGAGACTCATTAAATAAATTGTCTTATTGTTGTTCAATTCTCTAGACTATTTGGTTGAGTCTACCCAAGAATGAATAT
Source organism: Crocidura indochinensis (assembly GCA_004027635.1). Taxonomy (NCBI): domain Eukaryota; kingdom Metazoa; phylum Chordata; class Mammalia; order Eulipotyphla; family Soricidae; genus Crocidura; species Crocidura indochinensis. Next base: position 24,570 of record PVKC010010880.1, read on the forward strand.
TTTCCCAGTGTATTTTCTTCCTCTCCTTCAAAACACAGTAACAGATCAGCCTGTGAGTCTCTAAGCTGCTATGAGTGACACAGGAGTAAATAGGACTTAGTCAAATGAATAAAGCAATAAATACTTTGTATCAAAAATTGATCATATTAAACTAACTTGGAGGAAAGCACCCAATCATAAGATCAGCTTTTTGTTTAATGTATTTCATTAGTATTTAAAATAGTGCTTCAATAATAGAGAAGACAAATATGGTTAATGTAATTGGTCTACTATACATAGATAATGTACATAGGGTAATGGGCAGTATTTGATGATGACAACCCCTTGGTTTTGGATTATAGAACTCAGATTATCATGAAGGGGAGGGGCGATGAGGCTAAGAAAGAGGTAGACAAGAGGTGACAGAAGATGAATAGTGAAGGGTCTTGGGCCATTGTGGTGAAGATGCCATACTATTATGATAAACCAAGACCTTCTAATAAAATTATAACATTCAAAGAATGTCAATTTTTTAAAATAAATTTCTTTCACATTTATGGAAATATCTTATACATTACAGGAAAATATTCCATTAACAAATTATGACATAAACAGATCAGGATCTGGTTCAATGCAAATGCTTTGGGAATTAGTATATTTCTGAAGGTGATATGGTATAATAAAAATAAGTCAAAGGATTTGTAAAGAATAAACAAATATATATAAATATAGCCCAAAAATATACAATAAAGAATAGTATGCTATATGTGTGTGTTTTATAAATATTTAAGTAAGCACATATTATTTTCCCATATTCATTGGTAA
>PVKC010010881.1:0-25268 GCA_004027635.1 Crocidura indochinensis
TTTACCTCTAATGTTTAAGGAGTTTCATAAGTTTTATGGCTTTAGATAGCCTCGTGTGCTGTTAAGAAACATTATAATGTATATAATTATATAATAATTATAATAATATAATCTGGGGACTTGACAAACAAAGTAATTGTACATGGATTCTGTTTTATTTATCTTAATGTTCGTTGGCCAAAAGTTCAAAGTTATCATACCAGCAAGGGACTTATTCTGATAATTATGTTACTTGTGATTGTCCTTCTGTAACCTTACCTTGTCCTCTCTCTTTGCATATTTGTTCTCATAATTAAAAATAAAAAAAAATGTTAAAAAAAATTTTGTTTTTGGCCACACCCAGTAATGCTCAGGGGTTACTCTTGGCTATGTGCTCAGAAATTGCTCCTGGCTTGGGAGGCCATATAGGGTGTTGAGGGATCGAACCATGGTCCATCCTAGGCTAGCACATGCAAGGCAAATGCCTTACCACTTGTGACACCGCTCCGAGCCATAAATGTTAAAATTTTTTATAATTATCTTTCACTTTTAAAATTACACAGGCTCTAAGTAAATTGATTTTATAATAAAATGCTATTGAAGCCCAGGTTATGACTAAAGAATTGGTGTGATACTTGTTACCACATAATTCCTTAGCACTGCTGGAGTGATCCCGGAAACTTCCAGCATCCCCTGCCCACAACATCACAGCTGAACCAAGTACTGAACCATCCATTGAACTGCAGTATTAGACTGAATATTGTGGGGGTGACCCCTAGAACCAGTGGAAATATTTCCAATAAAAGTGAAATTAAAATGCTGCCATGTTTGACTCTTTTTCAAGAAACAGTTAAAGATCACTCTTTTGTATTTTAATGTGAACACATCTACTGACATAGTAAAGTATTTGAATAAAAAATAAATCCAACATCAATATTTATTTCTCATTATCAGTATCAATTTACTTTTTTTTTAAATTCATGCCATATTATGTTAGTACTGATGACAGTTGTAGTAAACAACATAATATTTTTATTTTACAGTTTATGATACATTCATTTAAACAGTCAGAAAAAGAATTTTATTCATTCAAATAAAATGTATACATATTTTTTCTGCATTCCAAATGGTGGCACTAAAAAGCTTCCATTAACCATACGATCAAAACTACAAATGCTATATATTGATGTCATACAATTAATAATATCACTTAAATTAGGCCTATTTCGGTCCATAAATTGTTTGGGTATTATGCCTCAATATTTAATAAAATAATTACTCATATACATAAATAAGTGCTATCAAAGTGATAAAAATATACAATCAAAGCATTTATCATTTACTTTGTTTACTATTTATAGACTATTGATAACTACTCCACAAGACCTAAACAAAGAGTTTTATATATTCAAGAGGTTTATTAGAGATTTGCTTTATACTTGATTGTAAAATCATAATGTTGATGTTCAACAATAATTTTAAAATTAATAAAAATATAACATATTGATATGATGTGATAGAATGATCACATACAAATTTATACAGCAGAGCTTAATACTAGAAAATTGCATTATATATGAAGTGAAAATTAGGAGGAGGAAAAATAAATAAATTTATTTCTAATATAGATTACACTTGGATGCCATGACATTTTTGTTGTTATGATAAATAATTTAACTTGTTCTGTCTTATTAATTTCCTCTCAATAAAAGTACTTTCGATTTTGTTATTGGAGCTAGTGCTATAGCACAGCATGTAGGGAGTTTGCCTTGCACATGTCCACCCCAGAATATATCACCAGCATCTCATGTTTTCCCAAGCCTGCTAGGAGTGATTCCTGGGTGTAGAGCCAGGAGTAACCCCTGAATCCTGCTGGGTGTGGCCAAAACTTCCCACTAAAATATTGGCTATTAATTTTATAAATGTTAAAATTTAATATAACTTTATGCAACAAGCATATATATTATCACTTAAGCTTTCTTTAATCATTATAAAAATCATTATCAATAGTCTCATCATTATCTTTTACCTAAGGATAAAGAACAAAAATCTGAACTTTAATCCCACTTCGAAAACTAACATATGTGTTTTGTTGTACCACTTATACTTGTTACACAACTGTAATTACCTTAGTTTTAGGCTTCAACTCCATTAAAAAATATGTAAAAAAAACTAACTTGCTCAGCTTATATAGATATTGGGTAATTTCACAAAAGACATTATAGAAAAAGACCTTAAAAACAATCATGTTGCAATATGAAAAAAAGTTGCAGAATAATAGAGATTTCAAAGTAACAAAGATTAAAGAGGATTTCTTATAGGAAAGAACTTCCTTCTAGTGTTCTATATCTTGCTTCAATCAAGTTGAAGAGTTACCTAAAATTTAATTACTTATATTTATATAAATGGCTCATTTTATAACTGTAAGGTCAGACTCATTAATCTGATTCTTATTTCAAAACAATACCCAACCAAGGGTATTGTTTTACAGCTTTAAGACTACCTTTAACATTAAACATATTATCTGCACACGGGAAAGTGATGCTGCAAAGTTTTGAATTAAAAAGTTACCAAAGGGCCTTTTTGTTAAATATGCATTGGGAAGTAGAATTGATTTCAGTTACTTCTAGAAGATAAACTCTGGAGCCAGACACCTTTATGTTGATGCTGCAACTTACTGCCCACTGGTCTTCATCTATAAAATGAGGTTATAGCTTATTAAATGGGATTAAATATCAAACACTTGCTTCCAATGACAGGACATTAGGACTTAGTGACTCCTCATGAAATGCCACACTGATGTGAAATGGGCAAACTTAACAATGAAAAGGCTCACAAAGTTAAGTTACCAAGATCAGCATTACTTCACAAACAAATTCTAATGGATTCTAGGCTGGACACTTCTGCTAAATTGTTGTGTATTTTATCCCAAATTATAGGCTAACAGTAGTTATACCCAAGATAGTTTTTGCTACATGTAAAACATAGAATGTTGCTAGAACGTGAATGTGAATGGCTTTTTATCTGGTTACATAGATATTTATACATTCACTGACTAAGTAGGCAATGCACTGAAGAAACACAAAATTAAATTTTTCTCCCTTTGTTCTCCTACTGTATAATTTGTTCATGTTTTTGTCTTCTCACCTCTTGACTTTCAAAAACCTAAGAATTATCGCAGCTTCTCCTGATTTTTAAGAATATAAATTATACATTTTAAATTTTTTGATTTATTGATATTGATCTGCTCTGTGTTATGTCCAAAATCCGAAACCAGGATTTCATGATGTCATCATTACAATTCAGATAGACTTTGGTCTGTCACTCATTACCCTGACCTTCTTCTCTCCTTCTATGTCCACAAAAACTACAATGACCCTCACCCTCTCCAGTAGATAAAGATAAACACATGATTTGGTGCTTTATTTTGTTCCACAAAATTATATTAACCATCATGTATGCAAGATGAGTTCCTAATTCTGGTTATGTATCAGCAAGCACACATGGGAAATGTTTGTGGTGTCATTTTTAGCTAAACCTTATCAAGGTTTAGCTAAAATGAAATTTTTATCATGGTGATACCTGACAATTCTTTTTTTTTTTTTTTTGGCTTTTGGCTTTTGGGCCTCACCTGGTGACGCTCAGGGGTTACTCCTGGCTATTCGCTCAGACGTCACTCCTGGCAGGCACGGGGGACCATATGGGGAACCGGGGGATCGAACCGCGGTCCGTCCTTAGGTTAGCGCAGGCAAGGCAGGCACCTTACCTCCAGCACCACCGCCCGGCCCCGATACCTGACAATTCTGTATTTTTAAAATATATTTAAAATTTGGGGTCACACAGTTGGTGCTTAGGGTTTATTTTTGGTTCTGTGCTCAGGGATTACTCCAGAGAGTGTGCAGGGGGGCATATGGAATATTGAGGGTAGAACCTAGGTCAGCTTCAGTTCTACTGCTTGTCATATAAGCTTCATAAATACTGTACTATTGCTCTGGCCCAAGGCTTTTGCTTCCATGGTTTCTTATGCCACCAAAATGGCATCAGGTAATGAAACAATGTTTGTGGAAATCAGTGAAACTGACATTTATTATGTTAGTCTATACCAAAATAAAAGGCAAGAGAGGATGAGTTTTGCAGTGTTCACTATTGACTACTCTATAAAAAAACAGTGTTGTGCTATGTATAGACCCTTCGTTAAAGAGAATAATAAGGGAATGAACAAATTGTTGAATCGAATTAGTGACCTAACATCACTATATAGCAAGAAGTGAGTATGCAAAACTTAAAATGAATTCAGCTTAAAAGGTATAGAAGACAATTGATTAATAACCACATTGTAGCAAGTAGATGAATAATTAGAAACCTTTCAGGATCATTAGACCCAAGGAGTCTGCAAATAGGATTTTAGGAGACTACATGCATAATTTATTTTTCCTAAAGTTTTTCATATCAGAGAAAGATCTCTTAAACCTGCTATGACATAATTAATCTAACAAAGAAGATCATGCATGTCCTGTCTACACTGTGAGTTTAAATCACATTATCAGAAAAATGTCTTTCCTTATTTTTGAATATCAGGTTCACAAGAAATAAATGTTTGCACATATTTTTATTATGCTACTTACATTTGCATTCCTTTATCTCATGTTTGCTTTTTTGAGATAATCATATTTTTAGAGGAATATCAGGAAAATTGCTTATAGCCTCGTATCATGCACAATTGTCTAATTTAACCTCCAAGCTTGCTTCATTTGTCATATCACATAGGAGTGCACTAAGAAATTCTCTGATGACTTCTATGATTGCTGTACAAAATTATTTTAAGCCCACACATGTCCTCTAAACCAGATCAAGCAGGGTTGATTGATTGCATACCAATCAGCGTCATTTCTTTTTCAAACCACGTTCAGAAATGACAGCATAGATTTGAAAAGCTTATTAACATCATTATAGTTGGCTGCAAAACACTGGTAATCACTGTCAACTGCAATGAGTAAAGTTGCTCAAATTTTTAAGAGAGATTTGTGTTTTGTACTTTTTTCCATTGTTATTTTTTGAGGGGGGGTAGTTCTTATGGGGAGTTGCACAGAAAATAAAGCATTCTTGCAATAGCTTTTTTAACTTTAGTCATATTTATTTTCTCCAAAATGAATTTGCTTTTCTAAGTTTTCAATGCAATTCTATTAAACCTGTAATAGTGTTACCATCTTAATCCATTTCCCACAAATCAGCATATTGGTCAACAAGATGTCCCATTTGAATGTATTTGTTTCTTCCTACTAACTTTGAAATTGAATTCTTCTTTATTTTAAGTGGGTTTTCATAATATGTTTATGAAATCATCTAACTCTTTTTCAAAAGCTGGAGAACATATCTGAGATAGTGGCATGGCTCTTGTTTTAAACTGTAAGTATCTTTAAAAGTTTATATTTCAGAGTTATAGTACAGCATCTAGGCACTTAACTTGCATGCTCAACTCAGTTTGATTCCAGATATCATATGTGGTCATATTTAGGAGTAATCCATCAGTGAAGAGCAGGAGTAAGCCCTGAACTCTGCAGGGTGCACACCAAAAAGATACTAATGAAGGTTTGCATTTGATAAAAGCAATTTCTAGGAAGAGAATTTGAATGTGGTGATGACAATTGTAACATTAGCTTGCAAAAACAACTGTCTCTTAAATTATATCTAATATTGTTTATTTTCTAGTTTTCTAATTTTGGTAAGTGATTTATGTGTGTTACACAGTTTTCAATTTGATGAGCTATTAGTCAAATCAGCAAATCAGAGTTAGTTTGTTTAAAAATAGTAATGAAGAAATCATTGCATTCTTGAATCACATACCCCCGCCACTTTGTCTCAAACTTCAAATTACTGCATGTTCTCAAGTCCAATGGTACTAAATGTTTATTTGTATATTTGTATACTGGCCTTCAAACTCAGACACTTGACTGATCAATTTTCTATATTCTTATTCTTATACTAGAGAGCATATCTTTTTCAGAGCACACTTAGGAATTTTTCTTTTTCTAAGGTAAAAATAAAGATATATGAAAGACTGCTGATGATGCCAATAATGTCTTATCCAGGTGAGTTGATGATCTTGAACAAGTTGGCTGAGAATGGGGCATAAAGCAGAGAATGGGGAGTATACAGAATAAAACCTCAGGGATGAATTGCAATGAGAGGATTATTACCCAGGGGAAGGAGTATTTAAACAGTTATACAGTCAATAGGAAAAACAGGATTTACTTGCTCACAGGAAATTTGAACAAAGGTCAGGTGTATGTGCAGCATAGCAGGTCTGTGGATGTAACCTATGTGACTGAAAGAAAGCACAGAAGGTGGGTTCTATTAAGATGTGTCAGATTTTTTCTCTAATAGGCTCTGATCTCCTTCTCCCCCAACTGGGATAGAGCTACCTTGGCCTACAGGGAGCCTCCTTTATGAGACTTCATTCACTAGGTATGAGAGTCTGCTCTGCTAGAGTGGAAATCTCAACTGGGTCTAAACCTGTATCTGAAGGGTCTCCTGTACAAAAAACAATGTCTCATTTCACCTATAGAAGGTCAATAAGGAGCAGCCTCCTTAACAGCTTGAATGGATCTAAGTACATCCAGATTTAACATAAAAATATTAAACGTGTGGCATATCCTTTTTCTTGCACTGTTTCTCAAAATCAGTTAATATTATTTTCATGCAAGTCATAGGTCCTTTAATAACTTTGTGACTAGGCTACAAAGGCTTGCCCAACTTATCAACAAGGCTGCAAGGCAGGGGTAAAAAAGAAAAAAATAAATAATTTATTATATTTCAGAGAGCAACAATTTAAAAAAATGTTGAGGAATTGAAATGGGAGAGAAATAGTTGCTCCTATATCCCTCCACATTTCCTTGTTCATCCTCACTTTTCGGAGTCTTTGGCCCAAGTTTCTTGCTCATTTGTCTGGCATCCATATCCATTGATTTTCATAACCTTTTATCCAGCAAATCTGCTGTTGCTAATGGAAGGTTGTCATGCACACATCTGGCTGCTGAAGACAGCTTTTATTTGGAACCAGAGCCCAGATTTGGCCACTCACACCAATCATTTACATATAGTTAAATGACTCCATCCCATTGCAGGTGGAAATATGAAGATAAGTAACTCATATTGCTAAATATGGAAAAGGGATTGGATGACTGATGAGCTTTTGTTTACTATAAAATTGAATCCATGACCCTCAGGTTATTTCTACCTCTCAATGGCCTGTAAATCCCTGGGTGAAATTTCTCTTTAATAAACTGAGACCCATTTTGTAATATTCTAAGTTCTTTTTTCCTCTTGTAAAAATGGTGATGTTATGTGTTTGGTATGATGCAAATTATAAATGACATTTACCTGCTTAAAACAAACACTCCCAAAGGCTCTGGAAACCTAATCCTTTGTAATCAAGTTGGTTGCCAATTGTAAAGACACACAAATTTTTGACAGTGTTATGAATTTGGTTCTTTGTGTTATGAGTTACTATTCAATAGAGGCATTGCATCTTGGGAGAATCTGTTCTTTCCCTTTCCAGTTCTTCCTGTATCTGTAAGATGAGATTTTTTTCAACTATACATCTATAGATGAATGCAGAAAGACACAGTTCTTTAATATGCAATCAGACTTGGGTTTGGTCCTTAGGAAATCATTTTTGAACACATATTTAAGGAAAGAGTGGTGTTTAGAACTTGTGTTGGTCTGAGAAATGTGGATTGTGTTCTCTGGGAAACTTAAAAACATAAAGCTTAAAAACTTAAAAACTTGGGGCCCAGGAGATAGCATGGAGGTAAGGCGTCTGCCTTTCATGCAAAAGGCCATCGGTTCGAATCCTGGTGCCCCATATGGTCCTCCGTCCCTTCCAGGAGCGATTTCTGGGCATGGAGCCAGGAGTGACCCCTGAGCACTGCCGGGTGTGACCCAAAAACCAAAAAAATAAAAAAAAAACTTAAAAATTCCAGGAAACTTAAAAAGGGGTGGTAGAATATTTTGTATTTATTTTATCTGCCAACACATATCAAGAGACTAATTTTCCCCTTAATTGATATTTTGGTCTATGTCTCATGTTCCATTTGACATTTCAAGTAGATATCTAACTCATAATATCTATACTTTGAATAGGTACAGATTTCCCCTTATGACTTTGAACAAAACTTACTGTTCTGACTTGTATTACTCTCTTGTTAGGGTTCTAGAAGTCAACGGTGGCAGAGATATAAGAGCAAAATTGGAAGCAGTCAGACAAATAATTTTGGGACGGTGCTTTGCTTTAACCAATGTGTGCTTAAAATCATTGCAGAAATTTCCTTCTTGGGGGACAGATCTTTATCTGGGGAGACCTGGTTATGGCCCCCTCATCCTGCCATGGGAGATTCCATAGCCACAGTCCTAGAGGCATTTAGTCCATGATTCCAGAGGAATATATTCAGACTGCTCCAATGAAAAGAGAGTTAGAGGTACAGAGAGCTAGAAAAGAAGGAAAGGAGGGAAAGTGAGTTAAGAGTCCAGGTTGTCCACTGCCCCAAAACCCAGAGAGAGACTGTCAATCAGTAATGCGAGGACAAATGGGATTTATTACCTGAGTGCCAAGGGGTCCAACAGTCTCCTAATGAAGTAGGCTGGTCTGTGGACCCCGAGTGTCAGCCACTTACAGTTTTTATAAGATTTCTGAGATGTTACATACGTCATTCACTAAATCATCAAGAGACTATGCAGCATAGTGGTTTATTTTGGGGGTCACACCCGGTAGTGCTCAGGGGTTACTCCTGGCTGTCTGCTCAGAAATAGCTCCTGGCAGGCACGGGGGACCATATGGGACACGGGGATTCGAACCAACCACCTTTGGTCCTGGATCGGCTACTTGCGAAGCAAACATCGCTGTGGTATCTCTCCGGGCCCGGGAGTCCCTTTTCCTTCTTCCCCTATGTTCTGATAAATTTTTTCTGCCTTCTGAGCATCTTTACTACTCAGTATTTTTATTCTTTGTTGTTGTTGTTGTTTTCGGGCCACACCCGTTTGATGCTCAAGGTTTACTCCTAGCTAAGCCTTCAGAAATTGCTCCTGTCTTGGGGGGACCATATGGGACACAGGGGATAGAACCGTGGTCCTTCCTTGACTAGCGCTTGCAAGGCAGACACATTACCTCTAGTGCCACCTCACCAGGCCCAAGTATTTATATTCTTGATAATATTAACGATCCAGGGAATTTTGGACCAATGCAGAGAACCACCATCGCAAATCCTGCATCAAAATCAGGGTCATCCATGCACAGGGCAAGTTTCTTAATACTGGTGCTAAATCTCCAGTCCACAATACATTACTTATTTTTTTTAACAAATTGCTTTTAACTTGTAGAGGAGTAGGCTTCATATCAGCTACAAAAAAAATATCTCAATGGGAAGTAAATAGAGCTGTCTACCAAAAACGGAAAACAAAAACCTCAAAACAATAGACATCCTACTGAAGTGTGTCTATCATCAACTGACATAATAATACAAAGACTGACTTTAAAAATCTGTGCGGGAGGAATCCATGGTGATTCCCAACTGTCAGATGCTTTGATTCTGTTGCTGTCTGTGACTAATTCATGTAGGCAGCCCTAATGTCTTCTCATGCCTGTTTGGGAGCAAACGCTGGCACTTCTCCTACTTTACATCAAGGAAGATAAATAGACATTACAGAAAAATGTAGAGATTTAGGACATTTCTTTAAACGAAGAGAAGAAAATTATTTCTTTAAGTCCATCACAAAATGTCTTTTTTTAAAGGCATAACCCTTCCTGAGACTAAAGGGGAAAGGACTAATATGCAGCCCATTTCCCCCCCCCCAACAAATATAAAACAAAAGACTGAGTAAAACTAAAAACAAATCTCAATATTTTTCCTCCAAAGATTTGTATTTGACTGGGTTGTCTTTTCTAGACCAAATCATTACCTTTTAATCTTAATATTGATTTTTATCTTTTTAAATCTCAGTACTATCTCCTTGTTCTACCAGGACTTCATTTACTTTTCTTTTTTGCATGAACAACACAGTTTTAGAACCATACAACTTAGTCCTATCAGTCACCAGAATTTACATTTGTAAATTGCCAAAATTTTTATTATCATCAAAGCATATGTTTCTCCTGTCGTAGGTAAGTCATTGTGTGCAGTGCACAGCACTTAGTAACCTGATACTGTTACTCTATTTTATTCACATGTTCCAAGATGCGTATTGTATGTTTAGCGTATACTCTTCACTGTCTTATACACTTGGGCATGATAATAAAGAAAAGAGAAAAAAAATCTTCATCCTCACAAATACTAAGTTTTAAATATTTAACTGTTTAGTTTTTGAAAAGATAGTACAGCAGATAAGGACAATACAACAAATAAGATCCTTGCCTTGTATGTAGCAATCCAAGTTCAATCTTCAACATCACATATGGTCTCCTAAGCCCATCAGGGAATGATTACTAATCACAGAGCCAGAAAAAAAATTCTGATCACATCTGAGTGTGGTTCAAAATAAACCAAAAAAAAAGATTAACTTCTTGAAATGTGTCAAATAAAGGTACATAACTAAATATGAGGACATTCCTATATGAATTATTGCAAGTAAATGATAGATTTCTATACCAATTTTATACACTATAACTATGCAAATATTTTGTTTGTTCTTTTGCCGAACTTGATGGTGCTCAGGGATTACTTCTGGGTCTTTGCTCAGGTATCACTCCTGGTGGTCTCCTGGGACCATATGGGATGCCAAGGATCAAACCCAGATTGACTGTATCCCAGGCAAACACCCTCCCACTGTGCTATTATTTGACCCTGTAAATATTTTTGAGCCAAAATGAAGTCATGTTCTAGAGGAAGTAAACATATGGACAGAAAGGGACATGCTATAATTTCAAATAATTACAGTCCAAATTGGAACAATTAGAGCAAAAAATGAACATAAGAATTTCTTTGAAGTTTTACATAGAGCATTTTGTCAGGAAATATTCTCAAGATTCATATGGGTTGCGTAGAGTAACTGCAATAGTAGTCTAAATTTATATTTCAGCATATACAGAAATTAGAAAATAAATGACTTAAATTAGTTTAAGAACTAAAGTCTCTAAAATAACCTTTCCAGCATTGATTAAATATGAAAAATACAGGCATATAGACACATGCATTTTTAACAGAACAAGCATTTGTCTCTAAACTACAAATATGTATTAATAATTGGTTGCACCTCATAGACTACACTGAAAAACATCCTTATGTATAATCACTGAATGTCAGAAATGAGATTGGATTGAAGTCTACTCAATATGATTGATACTTCTTCATTGATTTCAGCCCAAGATGTGCACCAAAGAAACACTAAAATTCTGTCACAAGAACCACCAAGTAAAAAAAAAAAAGCAAAAACAAAATTCTATGTACTGCTTACTGGAGACACAACCAAAACCCTGACTCTTGAAAATGTTTGCACTAACTTTGGTTATTTTATATTGGTATGCGTGCTGACAATGTCTTATTTTCTAAGACAACACTTCTAAAATGTATAGGAACAAAATGTTGTTATCTAGCAAATCCAAAGTGTCTTTAATGATTAAAAATAAATGGAGATTTAATTGTTGACACAAAACTAGTTTCTATCAAATATGCCTTATTTTCCAGAAGTGAAAAAGTCAGCCATGTTAAATTGAAATAAAGCTGCCTAGCTATTCTTGCTAGCTTTAGTCTTTTGCTGGACTTTTGATTAATTGCTAATAGCTGCACTTGAGTGAATGGGGAAGCAATTAAAATGCAAATTCTGCAAACCGGTGTTTATCTGTGAGGGCTTGAGGCAAGAGACTGTTGTTGATAAGTAGTTGCTGAAAGAGCATTGCCAGATTTAGCAAATTAAGATACAGGGGTCCTGTTATTTTTGAAATTCAGATAAATTATCTCTGAATTATTTTGTAGCATAGGTAGATCCACAATATTCCATGAAATATGCTGTTTAAAAAGTCTTCATTTGTCCTAAATGCAATTTGAATCAGTGTCCTATATTTTATTTGGAAACCAGACTCTCTACTATTAAGATTTTTGAGAAAAGACTGCAGCGTGGTTAGCAGAATAAAGTTCGGGAGTGCTGGAATCAAAGTGAACTTCAGTCTAGAGAGAGAGTTCTTGCTCAAGGGATGGTGACATTGGCAAGTTTGGGGCACAACAATCACTACATTTATTGCATCACACGTGTTAACTAATTTAGTCTCACACAATTTCTTCCACCAGGATAATGTTATGTATGCGTCAACAGATTCAATCAAGGGAACAAAGTTAATGAATGGTGCAGCAGGCACTGAACCCAGACATTCTCTCTCCTGGGACTGGCCCCTGATCTGAAAACACTTTCCACTTTGATTCCATGTTTTAAAATCTGATGTTTCTTGTCATTGAATGGTTGGTTTTAACTTCTTTGAATATGTTGAGGAAAGGATAAGGTGAGCTGTCATTAGACTCTTGATATGCTTTCTGAATCCATTCTTAAAACTGGGTTTTAAAGGACATTATGTTGCCTTTAAATATTCTTCCTGTTTGAAAAGATAAAATGATAATCACTCCTTTGTTAAATATTAGCATCTATTTTGTGTAAATCACTGGGCCTTAGAGGTGTAGGAGGGAAAGAAGTCATCACCTTTCCCATCAAGGAATTCACAATTTAATTGGAAAGACAGACAAGTAAACAGCCAATTCTGCAATTAGCAGACAATGTAAAATTAAGCTACATGCTCTGGGAACACAGAGAAAGGTAGATTCTCTTGAGCAGAGTAAAGGATAAGATGATGGAAGGGTGTTCTAGAAGTAATTGCTGAGATTGATACTGGAAGTTGACATTCTTCAAGCTGCCTTAACAAGGGTTCCCTGTACAGGTATGAGTTCTTGCTAAGGAGCAGTCAAGAAAAAGATCTTTCAACTCCAGAATAATATCAGAGCCTTTGTTCCTACTAAATCATCTATTGAGGGAGGGGAAGGGGGCTCACTTTGGACTTTGAACTAGTGTTATTTTTGTTTATTTGTTTTGATTTTATATGGGTCCAAGCCCAGCAATGCTCATGGCTTACTTATGGAAGAATTCTAGGGACCATGTGTGGTATTGGGATTCAGACTCAGGTTGGGTGCATGCAAGACATATGTTTTCCCTTAAGTACTATATTTCTGGCCCATGGAGCAGGTGTATAAATTGGGAACGTGGACTGGATAACTGAAACATTTTGGTTTGTGGTTTTCTGGAATTATTGTCAAAGTATATCTAATTAATAGCTTTATTTTACAACCATACCTAGCCAAATGATAGTCACAACACTTTTGTAAATTTTCTAAAATTTAGACCATGATAACATAGCTAAAATGTTATGATTTGTGCACTTTATTTCTTGTCATAAAGTCCCTGTTATAAAAATAGAAAGAGTCAATTTAGCTATTTTATGGGTCATTCTAAATGTTAAATGGGATCATACATATCTAGTAATTACTACAGTGCTCAACACTAAAAGTATAAATACAATATTCTCTGTTAGGTAATTAATTGGATATCAATATAAATCTTTATTTTATTCTTTTCACTGCTGTTCTCTCAAAATAAAAGCAGTTTTAAATGTATAAGGAATAGTCGATAGTTTGAAAATGAATAAAATTAAATAGTAGAGTGTAGGGACCGGGCGGTGGCGCTGGAGGTAAGGTGCCTGCGCTAACCTAGGACGGACCACGGTTCAATCCCCCGGTTTACCATATGGTCCCCCGTGCCTGCCAGGAGCGACTTCTGAGCGAATAGCCAGGAGTAACCCCTGAGCATCACCGGGTGTGGTCCAAAAAAAATAATAAATAGTAGAGTGTAGAAATAACTCTGTTTACATTCATAGATAATTGGTTATAAAAATAATTATCTCTGAAAATCATGAACTCTACACAAATCTGTGTCATTATTGTCAGCCGAAATAAAAAAGTCAATGAAAGTTTGACACTATTTGATAAATAAATGAGAATTAGAGCCTGGGAGCATTCTCTTAGGTCTTATTTTGAAAGAATTGCTCTGTCAGTTAAAAGTTTGAACAAAATTATGTACCTTAGAAAAGGAAGTGAAATATCAGTCTCTTATATATAGCAGTATATTGATTAAGAAAGCAAAAAAATTTAACAGTGCTTGGGTTGTAGGAGTTGAGGTGTCTAATTTTCCTGGATCTATCTCAGAAGGCAATTGCCTCTATTGTCTAGGAAGGCACATATTACACCAGGGAACAAGGATCAAAAATGCTCCACTGGGCAGACAAGCCTTGCCACATTAAAAATAAAAACAGGCAAGCATATAGGCATAGAAAGACCACAACTTCTCAACTATTTCAAAAAATTGAGCAACCTACAAAAGAATTGCTGACCAGTGGATCTCAATCCTCTCCCCATTTTTGATATAATACACACAATATCAATATCCATAATAAAGGTAGTAACACAGCCTTAGTTCCATAGCCTTAATTTCCTTGTACTTAGACTAGAGACCCTCTTTTATCCTGCCCCATCTAAGTTTACCAAGAAAGTTTTGATTTGATCATAAAGTGACAGACAAGAGTTGTTGGAAACTTAATTCCAACTGAAGGAATGGAGCTTTACAGCTAAATACCATCAGCATGCCATCTCTTGATGCAACTATTCCTTTATTATATTTTTAAGTTTCTTTGGAAAGAAATGTATTATAAATATATGAGGGGCAAGAGGGAGATATTAGTAGTCAAGAGAAAACACAGGGTTCTCCAGAGGAGTGAACCTCCATCTCCTTTGTAGAAGAAATAGTAACCAGTTCATTTTGGAAGATCTGCTTTCCCAAAGCCCTTTCCTCATTTCTTTTAATAAACTTACATGGTATTTGGAGATGACAAGATTTTGTACAAATTATTTTGCATTTCATGCTATGAGCTTGTCACTTGACTTAAGAGTAGTTGATCTAACTTAATTTTTTTGTTTGGAAATGCCTTGTTTTTTTTTCTTCTTGTAGTTGTTTTCTGGCAAGCAACAGAAATCTGACTGTCATTGATTTTAATTTACATTTTATGGCATATGGGTTTTTGAATAGTTAATTATAATAAATTTGTTTCCATATTAGTGAAATCTAAGTTTTTAAATATAGAATAGAAAGAAAAATTAAAATAAAAAAGAAGAAAAATAAAGAAAATACTAGAAAAGAAAGTATATCTATGAAAATTATTGAATCTCCAATGAAGTCATTAATACAATGACAAAATGTTTAATAAGATTTTGTTGTTAGTGGTCTATTCTATTAAATTGGGATCTTCCTTTAGGGATGACTCCATCAAATAAATGAAGTCCAGAAATTCAAAGTACTATTTCCCAAACTATGAATTTCAGAGGCATTTACTAAATTGGCAAGCTTCCTGGAAGAATGAAGAAACAGGAAGAGTGCCTGCACTCACTCCAAAAAGCCCTGATGATATCAATCAGTCCCAAAATTGGCATTCTTGAAGTTTAGTCACATTGATGTCCCCAAAGGGAATCATAGAGAGTCAAAGATGAGGCAGGGTCATTGGAAAAATGATGAATCTGAGTGATGGAATTAGCAACCTTCTCAGGGTAGGAAATTGGCCTAGCCTCTCCTCCTTAGATGGCCAGCTTTATGCTACATGAGCCAGTATAACCATAATGTTTTACTGCCCATTTTACATCTCATTCAAGAAAAGAATGAATCTATGGAGCTGGCTCTGTTTAAACATGGCAACTGAATTTTTGGGCATGGGTATAGCTGCCCAGCTTCCAGAAAGAAGGGGGATAACGAGAGGAAGGGAGGGTGCCTTGCACTCACTCCAAAAAGCTCTGGTTATGTCAGCTGGCATGTGCATTTTGCTGTTTGATTTGTTCATATTATAGGACAAACTTAACTCTGGTTTCCATCTATACAAGACATTTAAACTTTCTTTCAGTCTGTAAAATCAGGGAGATAAAAATTTTGCCATTAAGGTACTACAGAACAATCATTTTGCACTTGTTTATAGAAAATATTTTTATTGTACTGAAAAAGTTATCTCAGAATGTTTATGTCAGCAGAACATATGCTAAAAATTATCTTGGAACAGATGAAGTTTTCATAAGTCTGATGGAGAATACAGAAGGATAGACACTTGCTTTGTATCTAGCGAATCCCCTACAATCTCTGGTACTACATATGATCCTTCAAACACTGCCAAACTAACAAACAGCCAGATGAAAACATAATGTATGGATAAAAAAATAATCTCCCCCTTTCAAAAGATTTTTTAGAGTTATAGATATCAATTAATAACTCTTTATGAATTGCTAAGTTCATCACATATTAACTTCCAGGCACTGAAAGAGGTCATAGAAATGAGAAGACTAAGACCCTCTCTACTTATCTAAAAGAGCTGTACCCTTGAACGCTGAGTCAGAAATATAAACAGAATCACAGTATGTGTTTTAAGTGCTACTTCAATAGTAAAGATGGTGACAGTGTAAGGAAAGGAATAACTGAGGTTGGCTGGAACCTTTGACTAGATTCTGATGGATGAACAGAATACAACCTAGTGAGTAAAGTTAAAGAGAGCCTTTCATGGCATGTTCAACATAGTTAATTGAAGGTGTTTTTGGCTCTGGCTTTTTGCTAGTCTTCAGTTGGTGATATATCAGCTTTCATCACCTACCTTTTTTACAGTTCATCTTTTCACTGTGTCCACATTTCTACAGAGACCTGACACATTCATCCATGCAGATATATCATATCCTGAATTAAGAGTTTACTTTCAGTTTTAATAATGCCTTTATGGGAGATAAATACAACCATAGATGAACAGGGGGGTTATTTGTTGGGCAGTTTAGAGGAAAAGCTATATCTGGAGCCTGACTAAGTAAGTCCATGGTTTCCTTTGTAGTAATGCTTCATATAGCCAGTAGGCTCAATTTTTTTGTCCAACAACATGACCTTCAGAAAATACAGGTGAAGAAAAACCAGGGGTTTGGACTTAAAAATGTGTGATCCACTTAAAAGTACTTAGGCTTTAAATAACATTTTAATTTTAATCTGTATTGACTGAGTTCTAAATTTTTTAAAATTCCTATAAAAATTATAAAATCTAGTACCCTAGTTTTGCCAATACAAAATTATGGCAAAACAATTCTCAAATACATCCATTAATTTAAGTATAAGCTAGATATATTTTCAGTCTTATCTAATTAAATTTAGTATCTATTTGCTTGTAAAATGAATGTCAATATTCAATGGAGATAATTGGTATGAAATAGACTGATTTTAGTTGGGTGCTAGAAACCAAAAAAGGACTTGTCCCCTCAGACTACTTTACTTTCAATCTGAGACCTGAGATACAGGCTGATAGAGGAAGTAAGTTAAATACAAATGTATAGTGGCATAATGAGAGAGAAGGGTCAATTCATGCAGCTTTATTGCTGGAATCAAATGTTTGATGAGTATAGCCTTTGGCAAAATTTGAAATGACATAAAATAATCTTTATGTCCTATAACTTGTGTGCAGATGTTTAGGGATATTTCTGGAGGACTTGATAATTTTTCTCACCCATTCATCCATAAATGGCACCTGATTTAACATTAAATAAATAACATGCAAATATATTCCTTACTATTATGAAATGGACAAGGAGAGAATACATGATTATGGAAAAAAGTGTACATGGAGAACAAGATGGTTTCTCTATTGCCTGTACACTTAGAAGCTAAAAGGTAACACCATTTTCCTATATGATGCTGGAGAAAAGAATTATGGTGTTAATGTTCCTTATGTAGATACTAAGATGTTGAAATAATGTACTTAGACCAGGCATCCTAGCTCTCTCTGAATCTATTTGTATTTTTGCAGGCAAAGTAGCATTTATTTCTCAATGTAGAAATAAGCAAAAAAAATAGGTTTTAAATGAGTAATTTACTTGCAGTAAAACTAAAAAAGTCACACATTTCCTTTTATTATTTTGTGGGTTTTTTTTTTGGTGCTAGGGCTTACTTCTGGCTCTGTAGTACACAGCGGTCATTCAAAAAGGAAACTGGAGATCATATGTGGTAGCAGGGATCAAGCATGTGTCAGCCACATGTAAGGCAACGTCCCTGTCAATTGTACTATTTCTCCCTCCCTGAGACATATTTTTCAACAAAAGCATAAAGACATAAAATTTAATGGAAAAGTCCTGGTATAAGCTTCAACACCATTCTTTAGGTACTCTTGGCTTTATATTTGTTTTTTTTTCTACAAATCTTTGTAGGATAAAGTACTAAATATTAATATACCTTCTCATTTGTAGAAATTTTAAAATCTTAAGTTTAAGTTAAGATAATTTATGGTTCACATTCTATGATTTGTCTCCACATGTAATGTATTAAAACCATGATAATGAAAATTATTTAATTCTTACAAAGATTCTTTACATATCAAACACTTGGAGTTCATGCCAAAGTGTTGGAATATAGTGCTTTCTAAGGAAATGCTGTAATGAAAACGCACCATGACTATATGTTTGTCAAACAAAAATGAATGTGTGGCAGCTCCAGAAAGAATATTTCAGATGACCTAAGGTATATGATGAAGTGATAATATATATATATATATATGTATATATATATATAAGTTGGATCATATGGGAGCTCAATTTCCAGTTTTTTGAGAAAACTAAAAATTGAGCTCCTACATGATTCAGCTATACCATTCCTAGGGATATGCCATAGGAACACAAAAACACAATATACAAATGCCTTACTCACACCTACATTCATTGTGCTATTTACAATAGCTAGAATCTGGAAACAACCAAGATACCCTTCAACAGATGAATGGCTAAAGAAACCGAGGTATATATACACAATGGAATATAACACAGCCGTTAAGAGAGATAAAGGCATGAATTTTCCTATACATGAATGCAAATGAAAACTATTCTGCTGAGTGAAATAAGTCAGAGGCAGAGAGATAGATACAGAATAGTTTCACTCATCTGTGGGTTTTAAGAAAAATAAAAGATATCATTGTGAAAATGCCATGAGACAATACTGAAGATGGGCTGGAAGGACTGTCTCACAATATGAATCAGCTCACCACAAAGAGTGGTGAGTTCAGATAGATAAATAACTACGCTAACAACTATCATGACAATGGTAGTGAGTGAGAGAAATATCATGCCTGTCTCAAACACAGGCAGGGGTGGGGGAGGATAAAGGTGAGGGGCATTGGTGGTGGAAATGTTGCACTGGTGAAAGGACGTGTTGTGTTTATTACTGGAACACAGGTATCATGCTTGTAATCATGGTGCTTAAATAAGGATATTATTTTTTTATAAAAGTACAAGCATATAAAGTCCTTCCACACTGATGGTAGATTTAATATTGAAAAATTGTATGCCTGGAACTTTAATTTGAATGGTATTATAAATCATGGTGCCTAAGTAAAATTTAAATACTAAAGGAAATTCAAAAATAAACTATCTTAAAAATTAAGCTAGGACTGAAGACATAGCTTAACTTTTTGTATGAAGGAGGTCTAGATTTGATTACACATGTATTGTCTCCCAAGTATCAATGAAAGCCACCCAGATCATTAAGCTTTTACTAGGAATAGTCCTGAGTACTGCTGGGTATGGCCCTAAAAAACCTCAAATTAAAACAAAACAAAATAAAACAATATCACCACACACACCTAAGACCCCATACTATTTAGTTGATTACAAGTCCAGTCAATGTTTTATGATCAGAGGTGTTATCCTTGGCTCAGTTCCAACATAATGAAATATCACATAATTCAAATTGGACTGCCAACATCATTAAAGAGCATTTAACATAATTTATAGAGCCACTTATCTCCAAATCCTTTCTCCCGGAATAGTAACTTCATTTTTCTCATCTATCCTTTTACAATTATAAAGAATTATAATTTCTTCTTTTAGTCACAACTCGAGACATGTCAAATTAATTTTCTTTATTATGACCAAGTTTTACCTTACAACACTCTGACCTTTTGACACACTGAAGAAATAGCACCACCAAAATTTGTCTTTGTTTGCCCAAGGTCATATTGAAAATTAGTTCCTAAGTCAGTACTAGGACACAGCTATCCAATTTTTCTCAACGAAAATCACTATCATTTTTATATTATATAAAGTTATTATAGTAGTGCACAAGACATAGCAGAGGAGTTGGGATCAGAGATAAAGAATAAAGGTAGAAAGAATACTAGGACACAGTGTTTTGACAGAAATTAATGGGACACTGGTATTTTAGAACATGATTTCTCAACAAGGTCTGATTCATTAAGGAGACAGAAACTGGATCTTTGGAAGATAGAAGTATAATCGTGTATTTTATGAAAATGTTCATATATA
Source organism: Crocidura indochinensis (assembly GCA_004027635.1). Taxonomy (NCBI): domain Eukaryota; kingdom Metazoa; phylum Chordata; class Mammalia; order Eulipotyphla; family Soricidae; genus Crocidura; species Crocidura indochinensis. The sequence goes on from PVKC010010881.1 coordinate 20,376, forward strand.
GTATAAATAGATACCTAATATATGTGCTTTTAAAATTTTATGGGTGTGATATTAGGGAAGGAAAAAAGTCTACAAAACACCTTAGGGGAATAATAATACAGAAACAAAAATACTGAGATACATACTTAATAAAATATCTTGTGAGTTTATATTGGATAAAAATGCGAAGTGTGAATGTGCAAACATGTAACAAAAGGGAATGAAATAAGGGAAAATTTTTTCCACTGCATTCCAAGATTCACAGAAAAGTGCCTCATAATGCTGAGCAACCTGGAGTTTTATTGCTAGGATATAACATGATAGTGTAAAATCACCCCAAGTGCAGTATCTTCTACCCCAGGTTAATGAGTATATATCAGGGTCACACATGAAATAATTCAAACCAGGCTGAGGGTAAAACATGGATAGTCTGGCAGTCTTTTACCTCTTATAGAGTGCCAGCTGCCTGCGAGAACTGTCATTTTTATTGAGTACAGAGACCACCCCTGGGTGGGACAGTAAAGACATAGCTCAGGCTATCCTGAGCCAGTCACCCCCAGATTTACAAGCAAGACAATCTCTGTTTTGGAGTAAATCCGAATTGTAAACAAACACAAAGTAACCAGGGATGATCTTTGTTTTAAGTAGAGTAAGTTGTAACTTAAAATGGTAGCAATACCAAACAACTCTCATGCTACCAACCTCCATTGATATAACCACACCCTCCAGTAACTGGACTAAACATATACATATGATAGTAAAATCACTTTTATGCATATGTGATGTTATATGGCAAAGGAAAAGAATATTGTGAGTGTCCTTTAGGTTCCTGATCAGCTGGATTTGTGTTCAAGAGAGATTGTCCTAAACAGACCAGACTGAATCATTTGAGTTCTTCATAAGAGATTTTAGCCTTTCCCAGAGCTCAGAGACTGGAAGCAGCAAAGAAATATTTCTTCAGGTCTTGAGGAAGCAGAATGCTCTGAGGTTAATCACAGAAGACTGGATTTTACTAACAATGACAGTGATTTTAGAACAAATGCTTAGGAAATCAGCCCTAACTCAAACTTTGATTTCAATCTTGTGTTCTACCTGAGAAAAGAATCAGTTAAATCCTGCCCAGATTCTCAACCAGTGGAAATTACGAGATAATAAATGCATATTGATTTAAGCCACTCTATCGATATTTATTTGTTACCTAGCAGTAGAAATCTAATATGAGTATTGAAAGGGACCTAGGTAAGAGTTTCTTGGTGTTTCAAATCTCTGCACAAGCTTCTCAGAAATTTCAGATATTATTAGGACTTTTCCAACATTAACCATGCCAAGAAAGATTATACTATTTCCTTCATCTTCCTGCTAAATTTAATATTTTTTGCTTCAAATGAGGGAAAGTATTTTTATGTAAAAATCTGGGACTCTCCATCTGTACTTAAAACTGGTAATATTACTCTTAGAAAATCAAGAGTGAGCAGGCTGCTTATTTTAAGAATTTATAGATTCTTCTTTTTTTATAATTACTTTATTTAAGCACCATGGTTACAAAATTGTTCATGATTGAGTTTCAGTCATAAAATGTGCACTATTCCTTTACCAGTGACTATTTCCTGCTGCCTATATCCCCAATTTCTCTGCTACCCCCACACACCCCACCCTATGCCTCTAGAACAGGCATTTTACTTCTACCACTCTCATCCTTTTTGACTCTAGTTTGCACTATTGTTTTTGAAGGGTTACCATGCACATCACTTTATCCACATTTAGCAACCAGTTCTTGTCCAGAGTAAACTGGCTTACTCATTCTTTGTTCAGGGATCACTCCTGGGAAGACATTGGAGGGTGATATGGATTTTACTTTTTATAACGAATGGGGTGCCAAGGGATCAAACCTAGGTGAGTTGTGTGAACCCTACAACTGGGCTATCCTTTCAGCCTCATTATTATTTGTTCTATTAATCCTTGTCATGAATTGACTACTTAGATCCCTCACATGCCAATCTCTACGTTGGTTTGTGATGATATTGGATGTGGACTCTGGAGGGAAGTAATCAGTTTTTATGGCTGGTTCCCATATGAGATGTGATTAGTTCACTTAAGAAAGAAGAACCTTAGGGAAGTAATGGGGGAACAGGGGCAAAGGCTATGGTTATATTGATATTTGGGGAGAGTAGTATAGCTATACATCTAATCACAGATTTAACAGCACTGAAAGCATGAGATCTAAGCTGCAATCACCGAATGTCAAGGTAGGATGCAAGGGGTGGAGGAAGGGTTGGAGGATGATGGAGTATGAACATACTGGTGATGGGAGTTGCTACGGGTGATGGGATTAGTGTAGTATGGGTCTAAAAATCAAATATCAATACCTTTGTAAACAATGGTTCTTTAATTAAATTTAAAAAGTTACAAAAATAAAGAAGCCCAGATATTTCCCTTACCTCTGCCAGGTGAGGAAAAAATGAGACGACTGGGAAGCAAGAAGCTGATTATAAACATTGGTGTAGTCACCACTTGGGAAAGAGAGAGAGAGACAGAGAGAGAGAAAGAGAGCAAGTATCCTTTTTATTCCCTCCTGAAGTCTGAGGTCTGCCACCACCCTGGGGTTTCAGAGATAGAAATTCACAGGCCAGAGGGGCCAAAGAAGGCTGGTAGATCTTTGTTCAAGAGAGGGAGATAGAGAAATAGATACATAATAGGCAGCATCTCACCAATGCTTCATCTCTGCCAGCCCCAACCAGCACTGCTATGGTCACCATCCTGGGCCACGCCTCCAACTGTCCAAATTGTTCTTTTAATACCTAGCGTGACAGGTGGCACATCCAAGGGGCATGTCTAAGCCCAACTGCCATTACACTGGGGTTATTCAAGTGGTGTGTCCAAATAAAACTGCCATTACATCGACAACTTGGCTTTTGAGAAGTAGAGATTGATTAGGGTAGAGTCTCTTTTTCTCTAAGTTAATGGAAGGTGGGAACTTGTGCAAGGATGTGGTAGACACAAGCGCTTGAGTAAAGGGAGGCTGCTCAGGAGAGTGGCTTGGCCCAATAAATCATCAATAAGCCATACCGAAATCTGTCCTAGAAGATTGAAGGTTGAAGATAGGTTGAATCCATTTTATTCATTTTTTTCAGTTAGAAAATTGAGATACTGGGGTGGAGTGGTGGTGCAAGTGGTAGAACATTTGCTTTGCACATGCTAACCTAGGATGAACAGCAGTTGGATCCCCCAAATGCCCCATATGGTCCCCCAAGCAAGGAGTGATTTCTGAGCACATAGCCAGGAGTAAGCCCTGAGCTTCACCTGGTGTGCCCCATCGAAAAAAAGAAAATTGAGATTCCGTAGTATACAATATTTTAATATTGGATTCTCATGCACATAATCTCAACACCACACACTTCACCAGTGGACCCCCTCCTAAATTTCTGATATTCTATTCTATCTGATAATTTATTTCCATCAGCTTTTCCCTGGGTGATATCTTTACCCAATTATTCTCCTTACCTGATACATAATTTTATAAAAAAAAACAACTTTTCACAACTTCTTTCCTTCCATCTCACATATTCTACATTACATCTAATTGTTTGACCTTTCATCTAATCTCTTCCTGTGTTCAACCCATTTCTTTACCACATGTTTTATCATTTTATTTGTTTAGGGGTCACACCGGGTGGTGTTCAAGGGTTCCTCCTAGTTCTGCATTCAGAAGTGACTCCTGGCAGGCTCATGGGACCATAGGGGATGTCCGGATTCGAACCACTGTCTGTCTGGGTCCACCGCAGACAAGACAGGTGTCTTACACTTTAGACCATTTCCACTCTGTGTATGTTTTTATCATTTTAGTATTTTGAAAGTAATGCAAACATTTTTTCATCAACTTAAATTTTTGCAATCATCAGCATTTCAGCTAGTTTTCAGAGTTGACTATTTTGTTGTTCACTTATCACATTAAGCTTGGTAAGTTTTCGATCTGTGATCCAGCACGATGAAGAGCTTTGATATTTTCCAAGTTGGTATTTGACAAGAAGGCATGCCTGTGAGTTCCACTAAGCTAGTCAGGCCTGACATGGCCCAAAGTAGCAACAAGAGTGATTATACATTTACTGTTTTCCTATTAGCTTAAGTGAATCGCTTCCACACTTGATTGTACTTGAGCACTTTTACTCAATCCTAGATAATCTCCTGGAAATCTCATTTATCTTTATTTCTAGCAATAATAGATAGACACATACATATAGCAAATAAAATTATTTTGAAAGTCATAGTAGCTCTCCAAAATGGTCTGGGTATCTCTGTCCAAGGAACCTTTTATATAATACATAAAGAAATAAATATAGGAAGCAAAGTCATTAATGGCTTCTCACTTTAAAAGAAAATCAAATGCAAAACCTTTCAATCGTTACTACTCAGGACATATCACATAAAGCATTCACAGAAATTCATTACTCTTGGCTCTGTGCTCAGAAGATGCTCCTGGCTTGGGGCACCAGATGAGAGGTCAGGGATCAAACCTGCATCTGTCTTGGGCCAGTCTCCTGCAAAGCAAACACACTACCATTGTGCTACCACTCTGCACTTATAAATGGGAGCATTCTTTTTTTTATTTTGTCCAATAAAATTATATTAAAAATTAATATTTCCTAAAATTAGTACAAACAAAACTTGAGATTATATTACTGTGACAAATTATGTTGATTAAATTAGTTTGTTTCATCATTTTTTTTAATTTTATTTTAATCATAGTGGTTTACATGATATTCACAGTAATATTCCATTTACAAATAAACAGTGAATCAGGGGAATTCCCATCACCAAGTTGTCCTCCCTCCACCTCCATTCCCATTCTGTCTCCCATATCCTCCACCCTCTCCCCAGGGTCTTCTAGATTGAGTGACTCCCTCTGTTTCTGGTTTA